>LNAC01000757.1:339895-351411 GCA_002007465.1 Ailurus styani
ACCTTCCAGAAGGCGGTCAATTTTCTGTTCCTAGAATTGCTGCTCTTCTTCTCTTCGATCTCCGGTAGAATTTGTAGGTGTTCAGAATAGTTTGATAGCTCTCTGGGTGAATTCCTGGGACCTGATGATAATCGGTCTCCTACTCCTCCGCCATCTTGCCGCTCCTCATCCTTTTCTTTTTTATAATTGAGATATAATTGACATGTAACACTGTATTAGTTTTAGGTGTACAACATTGACTTTGATATAGATATATATTGAGAAATAATGACCACATTAATTTTAGTTAACATCCATCACCACACAAAGGTACAAAATATTTTTTCTTGTTATGAGAACTTTTAAGTTCT
Source organism: Ailurus styani (assembly GCA_002007465.1). Taxonomy (NCBI): domain Eukaryota; kingdom Metazoa; phylum Chordata; class Mammalia; order Carnivora; family Ailuridae; genus Ailurus; species Ailurus styani. The sequence continues at coordinate 340,246 of LNAC01000757.1, forward strand.
ACTGTCTTTGCAACTTTCAAATGTACAATTCAGTATCATTAACTGTATTTACCATGCTGGGTGTTACATCCTCCACAATTTACTTAGTTCATGCTAGATGTTCATATTTCTCAACCACCGTCACTCATTTTGTGCACCCTCTACACCCCACATCTGGCAACCACAACCTGTTTTCTAAATCTATAGGGTTTTTTTGGTTTTTTTTAGATTCTACATATAAGTGAAAGCACACTCTATTTGTCTTTATCTGACTTATTTCACTTAACATGATGTTTTTGAAGTCTATCCATCTTGTCACAAACAGCAATATTTCCTTTTTATGGCTAAACAATATCCCATTATATATACATACCACATCTTTATCCATTTATCTTTTGATGGGCACTTAAGTTATTTTGTAAATAATGTAGTTGTGAACATGATGGGAACATACAACTTTTTGAATTAGTGATCTTTTTTCCTGCAGATAAATACCCCAAGGTGGAATTGCTGGATGCTATGGTAGTTCTATTTTTTAGTTTTTATGGGACTTTCATACATTTTGTATAGTGGCCGCACAAATATGCAATCCCACCAACAGTACATAAGGGTTCTCCTTTTTGCCACATCCTCAACAATACTTCTATCCTCCTTTTTTTCCCAATAATAACCATTTTAACAGGTGTGAGGTGATAGTTCATCATGGTTTTGATTTGTATTTCCCTGATGTTTCGTGATGAACACCTTTTCATGGTTCTTTTAGATCTTAATAATAGTGTTACTATGTACATTCTTGTACATGTATTTTTGTTTACAAATATTTCTTTTGATCCTATAGCTAACAGTGGAATTGCTGAGTTAAAGAGTATATATATGTTCAATGTTAGTAGTTACTGCCAGATGGTTTTCCAAAATAATTATACCCATTCCTATTGCCATCAGGAGTACATGAGAGTTTCAGTTGGTTCAAAGCTTTATTATGCTTGGTATTCTCCACCTTTTAAAAAAAAAACAACACCTTTTTTTCAGAAGTGGAATACTTATAGAAATGTGCTTAAGTCGTAAAATATAGTTAGATAAATTTTAATAAAATAAAAACATCTATGTAGCCAGCACCCAGATTATGAAGTAGATTATTATCTATACCCCAGAAATGTCCCTTTTCCCATTATTCTTGTCTACCCCACCTAAAAGTATTCACTATTCTGTCTTCTGACCCCATCAGTTTTGCCTATTTTGAAATATATAAATGGAATGAAGTATATAAATGGATTTGTACAATATGTTCTTTTCTGCATTTGGCTTTCTTTGCTTAACTTATGTTCGTGAGATTTGTCTATGGTGGCGATATATAGTCAGAGTTTTGCTGAATACTTTTCTGTCAGGTGAGTATGTCACAACTTATTTCTCTTTTCTCTCATTGAGGGATTCGCGGTTGTTTATAGGCTTGGTTATTATAAATTATGCTGTTCTGCACATTGTTATACCTTTCATACACACTTCTGTTGTGTATATACTGGACTAGAGTTGCTGGGTCATGAAGTATGCATATGTTCAGCTTTACAACATTCTACGGACTAGTTTTCCAAAGAAATTTTACACATTTATGTTATCGTTAGCAATATATAAGCATTCCAGTTGCTTCACATTCATATCAATAGTTGGTATTACCAGTCTTTTTAATTTTTGCACATTCTCTTAGGAGTGTTGTGGTCTTAATTTAAAAAGAAAAAGACTGATGTGATTGAGCATTTTTTGTTTATTGATCATTTGGATGTCTGTTTTTGTATTTATTTGTTTGTTTATTTATTATGTTATGTTAGTCGCCATACAATATGTCATTAGTTTATGAGGTATTGTGCCAAGATTCATTGTTTACATGTAACACCCAATGCTCCATGCAATACATGCCCTCCTTAATACCCACCACCAGGCCAACCCATCCCCCAATCCCTCTCCCCCTCTGACGTGTCTGTCAATCCCAGGAACCTGAAGATATTATTCTATCTTATTTCCTACAAACTTAAGGTCTAGCATTCGAATTTAAACTTATAATCCACCTGTAATCTTGTGTTTGAGAGTGTGTGTGTGTGGTGCAGAGGATAAGTTGACTTTTTATGTATATTTAATTAACTCAGCACTATTTATTTAAAGAGTCATCCTTTCCCAAATGTTCTGTAGCACTACTTTTTGAAATATACCCGTACAAAAATTTAATTATGGAAAGCCAAAGGAGAGGACTATATTGGGCAGTTATTATATTTGGCTGGCTAAAATCTAGCCTTTTCTAAAAATTATAAAATCATGCACTTTAAGATGTAGATTTCACATCCAATGAAAATGTTGGCCATATATTTTTTTATGAGGCAGATGTAGGCACATGCCTTAGGCTTTGCTAATCAGATTCACTAAACCATGATTTGAATCAGACTTCAGTCACTTAAAGATGCAGAGACCATAACAGAATTCAATTCGAAGATATGTGTCACCACATGCAGCAGAGAATAGGGCTTTACAGAGTTATTAATGTTCAGAGATTGTATTTAGCAAACTGATTACACTGTAGAACAATATAGACATGGATTTCTCAAGATTGCAGCTAAGGATGGTAATTATGACAAATAGATCTTGGTTTTGAATCTTGGTTTCACCATTTCTTATCTGTGTGATCTTAGGTTTTTCTAAATCTAGTTTTACTCATTTAAAATTTCAGAATGATAATACTAATACAGATATTTAGTGATTTGGTACAGATTAATGATGAAGGATATGAAACATCAGGGTCATTGACAGGCACATGAAAGAAATACTCAGCTGATGGTGTCTCTGTTGGTCATGATACTTATCAAAATGAGAACGTGGTTTCAATTCCCTTATTGACATAAGGGAATTGTCATTTAGTTTTTGCTGAGAAAAATCCCAAAGAACTGTGTACCTTATCCTTGGTGATTAAATTAACCAATTTAAAATATTACTTATAAGAAGCATGACAAAAGATTTAAGAATATTCAGCTCAAATTCATTATAGCTACTGGATATAAAATGATCTCTTAGAAGATTTGCAAGTATTTTTCTTCATGTATTTTTCAGAATACTGATGGAAGGCCCTGTTTCATTTACTTTGTTAAACAAATTTTTAAAGCAACTATTTCTATTGGTATTATAAAAGTGATATAAGCTCATTATAAGACATGCAAGTCAGGCAGACAGGTTCAAAGTTTAAGAAAAAAATATGCTAAATTCTACAAGTCAAAACAATTGCAATTTTAACATTAATATTTGTTTATTTATTTATTTATTTATTTATTTATTTATTATGTTCAGTTAGCCAGCATATAGTACATCATTAGTTTTTGCTATAGTGTTCAATGATTCATTAGTTGCATATAACATCCTGTGCTCATCACCACACATGCCCTCCTTAATGCTCATCACCCGGTTACCCCATCACCCCACCCCTCTCCCTTCTGTAACTCTGTTTATTTCCTGGAATCTAGAATCTCTCATGGTTTGTCTCCCTCTCTGCTATCTTTCCGTTCAGTTGTCCCTCCCTTCCCCTGTGGTCCTCCGCTCTATTCCTTATGTTCCACATATGAGTGAAACCGTATGATAATTGTTTTTCTCCGATTGAGTTATTTCACTTACCATAATCCCCTCCAGTTCCATCCAGGTCGATGCAAATGGTGGGTATTCATCCTTTCTGATGGCTAAGTGGTATTCCATTGTTTATATGAACCTCATATTTGTTATCCATTCATCAGTTCCTTCCACAGTTTGGCTATTATGGAAAATGTAAGCTGGTGCAGCCACTCTGAAAAACAGTATGGAGGTTCCTCAAAGCGTTAAAAATCGAGCTACCCTATGACCCAGTAATTACACTGCTAGGTATTTACCCCAAAGATACAGAAGTAGTGAAAAGAAGGGGCATATGCACCCCAGTGTTTATAGTAATCATTATCTTAGACATCTTACTAAACATATATGCAGACAGAAAAATGCATCCTTTCCTCTCTCCGTATGTCCAGGAATACATATATATGTACATACATATATATGTATTTCATATAAGAGCCATAGAGTAATTTAATAACACTAAAATTATGCTCCTTTAGAGTGAAATGTATATAATTGTGCTTAACTGAAAAAAGAAATTGAAGTGAAATTGCTAGAATCAACAAATTTCAGATAAAGGAAAAGATTTCTTTACCAGAAGAGTTATTAGCCCCTAACACTACTCTAATGTTAACTAAAAAAGATTAGGAAATCCATTAAGACATTGAATCACTTTTTTTTCTTAATTATATAATATAATTTTCAATTGATAGTAAAGAATGAGTCTGTTTTGAAAGTGAAAGTGATTGATAGTGATTCCTTGTCCTATCTCCCTCTCCTGATTTAGATTTATGCAATTTTTACTTTGTTAGAAATATTTAGAACATTTGTATTATTTTTTAGAATCGTCTCCCAGCCATTCTGTTTCCATTCTATATTTTATAGCCAGTGCTAATTCTTAATCCTTTTAAGATGACTTCTTCCTTCTCAAATTTTGTATTTGGTTGTTCCTTTGTTCTTCAATTTTTCAATAGCACATTCAAGAAAGCCCAGAGATCCCTTGTGCCCAGGAAAGTCTGCCACTTGATTTTCTAGTTGAATAACCAGTGGGTCATTATTATGATATTAGGCCATACTTTCTTTTTCCCCTGAGGTTTTTTTTTTTTTTCTGGACATTTTCCATTACTTCTTGCTTTTGAATATTACTGTTGAGAAGTCTGAAGCCAACCCGATTGCTTTTTCTTCTTTAATGTTGACTTATTACCTGGCTGGATGGGGAAGAATTCTAAATTTACCTTTGAAACTTAGTAACTTAATGAGAATATATGAGTCTTGTTTATTCCACAAACTTTTTTCATATTAAAAGCTATATTTAAAATTTTTATTTAAGTTTTATTCTACATTTAGAGAAATGATTCTGTATTATTTCTTTGTGTACCTTTACCATTCTGTTTTTTATGATGTCATTTATCTTTTACATTTACTGATTTCTTTCAACTTGCTCTAAGTCTTTTGCCATTTTTTCCCTCTCTGCATTTCTAGGCATTTCAAGACATTCTCCATGTTATTATTTCAATTTTTTAAACTTTTTCTTCCTATTTCTAATGTACTGATTAGATCTATAATGATGAAAGTTTACTCTCAACTTTTCCCTTTAGCTTTTTAACTGTCCTTTTTCTGCTTTATCATTTTGTCTTTGAGCTCTTATCTTATTGAATTCATTTTCTTTAAAGTTCTCCGATAGTATAAAGCATTTGTGGGGTATTAATTTTGTATACTTATTTTTTATTTTTATTTTTATTTTATTTATTTTATTTTAAGATTTTATTTATGCGAGAGAGAGAGAGAAAGTGAGAAAGAGCACAGGGGGTGGAGGGGCAGAGGGAGAGGGAGAAGCAGGCTTCCCACTGAGCAAGGAGCCTGATGTGGGGTTAGATCCCAGGACCCTGGGATCATGACCCAAGCTGAAGGCAGCCACTTAACTGACTGAGCCACCCAGGCACCTCTCTTATTTTTTATTTTTAATATTGAAGTATAGTTGACATCAATGTTCTATTAGTTTCAGGCATACAGTATAGTGATTGGATAATTCTATGCCTTATGCTCACCATGGTAAGAAGTAGAGTCACCATCTGTCACAGTATGTCCTATTGAGTATGTTCCCTATGCTGTGCTTTTCATCTCTGGGATTTATTTACGTTGTAACTGGAATTTTGTACCTCTTAATTCTCTTCACCTGTTTTGCCCTTCTCCCCGCCTTCTTCCCTTCTGGCAACTACCAATTTCTTCTCTGTATTTATGAGCGTCTTTCCATTTTCTATGTGTGTCTATGTGTTTGTTCATTTGTTCTGTTTTTTAGATTCCACATATAAGTGAAACCACATGGTATTTGTCTTTCTCTAACAAAATTTTTTTCTTTGGGTAATGTTTTCTTTGACTGGAGTCTTCACACGTCATTCATATGCTAAGGTTTTTGTTTTTTTTTTAAACTGTCGTCTGTTTGCACTGTTTCTGTAGCACGTATTTTCATCTAGCTCATGGTTAACTGGGAACTCTGGAAATTCTGTCTTTACATAGAATACATAAATTTGCTTTGCCATATTTCCCTTCTTTTCAAGAGTTGTTCGATTGACTAACTTAGGTGCCTGCATTCTGAGGACTGGTTGTCTATCCAATTGTTTTGAAGCCAGGGGTTCAAGGGTAGGGTAAGAGGATAGCCAACCCTTGTTCTGGATAACTCAGGGTTGGGTTTTTCTCTGAACTCCTGCAAATGTCTCCTACTAGGGCCTACTTCCATTAATTTTTGTTATCTTCTCCAGCTGAAGATGATAAACCCTGGTGTCTATTGTCTCTCTGAGATCCCCCAGGAGTGTTAAGAGGCTTCTAATATTGAAAATCTTCCCTTGTTTTTCCCCCCAACCCCCTCATAGCTGCCTACTTATCTCTTCAGTTTGTTTCTCTCCAAGTTGGAGGATATTGTAGAATTTATAGGATTTTTTTCAACCCATTTTCTTTCCTTAGTAATGTTTTAATGGGGATCTGTTAGGAATCTTCTTGTATCACATACTATTTATGTTCTTTCTATATCATATACATTGTAAATATTCATAGCTTTTACTGTGGATATATTAATAAATTTGATTATGTGTCTCTGCCCTAAATGTCCCAGGTGGAATGCAATATACAGTTTATGCATATAGTTTTGAAATTCAAAAAAAATTATAAATTTCTGTTTTCTTTTCTTCTCTCTTTCCATTGTCCAACACATATAGAGCAAAGCAACTCCCCTTCCTTTCTTTGCTGCTGTGAATTTGAGACTATTCTCTTTGGCTTTACTTCTTTTTAAAATTGTCATAACCCAAAAGACTGTTCTATGATTTCATATTATACTTTATAAGGCAAAAAGTATTCAAAGTAGGGAATTACTCATTAAAATAGTAACATGGGGAATGTACTCATTCAGCGAAAGTTCATTTTTAACTATCTTGTAATTATTTACCAGAAACATAAATCTATCATATTTTAATTTAAAAATGTTATAGTGTTCTAGTACCAATTATCTTTCTTTTTTCAGGGTTTATGATAAGCCGGTTTAAAGTGGAAATTCCTATTCTTTTTAAATGAGTTCATGTGTTAGTCTTCCTACATTTAATACAAATACCCTTTTGGAATAATGATCTTTTGTTCCTCAGTGAAATGACCCAGCCCTATGACTCTTAGTGCAAATACATTTAGTAGTTGGGAAAGTACATGGTTAGCTCTGTGATATTTCAGCCAGTAGCTGTGTTCTATCTTTCTTTAAAGACCACATAAACATACATACACACAGATATACAACCAAAAACCATACAGGTTTTTTTTTTTTATTACCAGAATAATAGAGCAAAACGTTTGACTCTGGATACTGTAAACTTCACTTCTAATACAAGGAATGCAGTTTGTGATTCTTAACAAACTCCAAGTGGGCTTTTAAAAACAGATCCTCAATACTTATATCAGGATTATGTAAGCGATTGCTAAAATGAAGTGTTTTATATTCCTTCTTTTGGTAATATACTTATTTTAAATGAGAGATTTTAAAGAAAACATTGTCTCTGTGTTTCCATACCAAAACAAAAAGATAAACAAAGGCTATGTTTCACTGAAAATAACATATTGCAAATCCAAGAAACATTGAACTTTTTTGCATGAAATATAAACATTATCAATGAAGTGAAACATAAACCATAATTTTTTTAAAAGAGCAATTTAATCCATATTGCATTTTCTTTTAAAGTGTAGGAAGTGTCCCTTCCTGTTGGATGTAGTACATTTCAGGTACAATCAGGATCAACTGCATTATTATTTTTTTTGAGACTTATGAGGTTTAATAGTGAACTTATCAGTAGCAATTATTTCCAGAAAACAAGTTGAAAAAAATCGGAATGCATCTATGAATAGGTTATGGAAGATTCTTTTTATTTTTTTTAAATTTATTATAATTACTATTATTTGCCTAGGGGTACAGGTCTGTGAGTCATCAGGCTTACGCCTTTCNCTCATCAGGCTTACGCCTTTCACAGAATTCACCACAGCACAAACCCTCCCCAATGTCCATAACCCATCCACCCTATCCCTACCCTCCTACCCCCAAGTAACCCTCAGTTTGTTTTGTGAGATTAGGAGTCTCTTCTGGTTTGTCTCCTTCCCCATCCCATCTTGTTTCATTATTTTTCCCTCCCTACCCCCCACAACTCCCCATCCTGCCCCTCAAGTTCCTCATATCAGGGAGGTCATATGATAATTGTCTTTCTCTGATTGACTTATTTCGCTCAGCATAATACCCTCCAGTTCCATCCATGTCGTTGCAAACGGCAAGATTTCATTTCTTTTGATGGCTGCATAGTATTCCATTGTTTATATATACCACATCTTCTTTATCCATTCATCTGTTGATGGACATCTAGGTTCTTTCCATAGTTTGGCTATTGTGGACATTGCTGCTATAAATATTCGGGTGCACGTGCCCCTGAGGATCACTACGTTTGTATCTTTAGGGTAAATACCCAGTAGTGTGATTGCTGGGTCGTAGGGTAGCTCTATTTTCAACTTTTTGAGGAACCTCCATACTGTTTTCCAGAGTGGCTGCTCCAGCTTGCACTCCCACCAACAGTGTAGGAGGGTTCCCCTTTCTCCGCAACCTCGCCAACATCTGTCGTTTCCTGACTTGTTGATTTTAGCCATTCTGACTGGTGTAAGGTGGTATCTCGCTGTGGTTTTGATTTGTATTTCTCTGATGCCGAGTGATGTTGAGCACTTTCTCATGTGTCTGTTGGCCATTTGGATGTCTTCTTTGGAGAAATGTCTGTTCATGTCTTCTGCCCATTTCTTGACTGGGTTATTTGTTTTATGGGTGTTGAGTTTGAGAAGCTCTTTATAGATTTTGGATACTAGCCCTTTATCTGATATGTCATTTGCAAATATCTTCTCCCATTCTGTCAGTTGTCTTTTGGTTTTGTTGACTGTTTCCTTTGCTGTGCAAAAGCTTTTAATCTTGATGAAGTCCCAATAGTTCATTTTTGCCCTTGCTTCCCTTGCCTTTGGTGATGTTCCTAGGAAGAAGTTGCTGCGGTTGAGGTCGAAGAGGTTGCTGCCTGTGTTCTCCTCGAGGATTTTGATGGATTCCTTTCTCACATTGAGGTCTTTTATCCATTTTGAGTCTATTTTTGTGTGTGGTGTCAGGAAATGATCCAGTTTCATTTTTCTGCATGTGGCTGACCAGTTTTCCCAACACCATTTGTTGAAGAGACTGTCTTTTTCCCACTGGACATTCTTTCCTGCTTTGTCGAAGATTAGTTGACCATAGAGTTGAGGGTCCATTTTTGGGTTCTCTATTCTGTTCCACTGGTCTATGTGTCTGTTTTTGTGCCAGTACCATACTGTCTTGATGATGACAGCTTTGTAATAGAGCTTGAAATCTGGAATTGTGATGCCGCCAACTTTGCTTTTTTTTTTCAACATTCCTTTGGCTATTCGGGGTCTTTTCTGGTTCCATATAAATTTTAGGATTATTTGTTCCATTTCTTTGAAGTAAATTGCTGGTATTTTGATGGGGATTGCATTAAATGTGTAGATTGCTCTAGGTAGCATAGACATTTTCACAATATTTATTCTACCCATCCATGAGCATGGAATGTTTTTCCACTTCTTTGTGTCTTCCTCAATTTCTTTCATGAGTACTTTATAGTTTTCTGAATACAGATTCTTTGCCTCTTTGGTTAGGTTTATTCCTAGGTATCTTATGGTTTTGGGTGCAATTGTAAATGGGATTGACTCTTTAATTTCTCTTTCTTCTGTTTTGTTGTTGGTATATAGAAATGCAACTGATTTCTGTGCATTGATTTTATATCCTGACACTTGACTGAATTCCTGTATGAGTGCTAGCAGTTTTGGAGTGGAGTCCTTTGGGTTTTCCACATAAAGTATCATATCATCTGCAAAGAGTGAGAGTTTGACCTCTTCCTTGCCGATTTGGATGCCTTTTATTTCTTTTTGTTGTCTGATTGCTGAGGCTAGGACTTCTAGTACTATGTTGAATAGCAGTGGTGATAGTGGACAGCCTTGCCGTGTTCCTGACTTTAGGGGAAAAGCTCTCAGTTTTTCTCCATTGAGAATGATATTCGCTGTGGGTTTTTCGTAGATGGCTTTGATGATATTGAGGTATGTACCCTCTATGCCTACACTATGAAGAGTTTTGATTAAGAAAGGGTGCTGTACTTTGTCAAATGCTTTTTCAGCATCTATTGAGAGGATCATATGGTTCTTGTTCTTTCTTTTATTAATGTCTTGTATCACATTGATTGATTTGCGAATGTTAAACCAACCTTGCATCCCAGGAATAAATCCCACTTGGTCGTGGTGAATAATCCTTTTAATGTGGTGTTGGACCCTATTGACTAGTATTTTGTTGAGGATTTTTGCATCTGTGTTCATCAAAGATATTGGTTTGTAATTCTCCTTCTTGATGGGGTCTTTGCCTGGTTTGGGGATCAAGGTAATGCTGGCCTCATAAAAGGAGTTTGGAAGTTTTCCTTCCAATTCTATTTTTTGGAACAGTTTCAGGAGAATAGGTATTAATTCTTCTTTAAATGTTTGGTAGAATTCCCCTGGGAAGCCGTCTGGCCCTGGGCTCTTGTTCGTTGGGAGATTTTTGATGACTGCTTCAATCTCCTTACTGGTGATGGGTCTATTCAGGTCTTCAGTTTCTTCCTGGTTCAGTTTTGGTAGTTTATATTTCTCTAAGAATGCATCCATTTCTTCCAGATTGTCAAATTTGCTGGTGTAGAGTTGCTCATAATATGTTCTTAGAATTGTTTGTATTTCTTTGGTGTTGGTTGTGATCTCTCCTCTTTCATTCATGATTTTATTAATTTGCGTCCTTTCTCTTTTATTTTGGATAAGTCTGGCCAGGGGTTTATCAATCTTATTAACTCTTTCAAAGAACCAGCTTCTAGTTTTGTTGATTTGTTCCAGTGTTCTTTTTTTTTTTNTAATCTTTTTTTTTTAAGATTTTATTTATTTATTTGACACGGAGAGAGAGAGAGATTACAAGTAGGCAGAGAGGCAGGCAGAGAGAGAGGAGGAAACAGGCTCCCT
>LNAC01000757.1:351447-441211 GCA_002007465.1 Ailurus styani
CAGNATAAGTCTGGCCAGGGGTTTATCAATCTTATTAATTCTTTCAAAGAACCAGCTCCTAGTTTCATTGATTTGTTCCACTGTTCTTTTGGTTTCTATTTCATTGATTTCTGCTCTGATCTTTATGATTTCTCTTCTCCTGCTGGGTGTAGGCTTTCGTTGCTGTTCTTTCTCTAGCTTTTGTAGGTGTATAGTTAGGTTGTGTACTTGAGACCTTTCTTGTTTCTTGAGAAAGGCTTGTATTGCTATATACTTTCCTCTTAGGACTGCTTTTGCTGTGTCCCAAAGATTTTGAACAGTTGTGTTTTCATTTTCATTTTTTTTCCATGAAGTTTTTAAATTCTTCTTTAATTTCCTGGTTGACCCATTCATTCTTTAGTAGGATGTTCTTTAGCCGCCCTGTATTTAAGTTCTTTCCAACATTCCTCTGGTGGTTGACTTCTAGTTTCAGAGCATTATGGTCTGAAAATATGCAAGGAATGATCCCAGTCTTTTGGTACCTATTGAGACCTGATTTGTGACCCAGAATATGGTCTATCCTGGAGAATGTTCCATGTGCACTAGAGAAGAATGTGTATTCTGTTGTTTTGGGATGGAATGTTCTGAATATATCTGTGATGTCCAACTGGTCCAGGGTGTCATTTAAAGCCTTTATTTCCTTGTTGATCTTTTGCTTTGATGATCTGTCCATTTCAGTAAGGGGGGTGTTCAAGCGAAGTCCCCTACTAATATTATTGTCAATGTATTTCTTTGATTTTGTTATTAATTGAATTATATAATTGGCTGCTCCCATGTTAGGGGAATAGATATTTATGATTGTTAGATCTTCTTGTTGGACAGATCCTTTTAGTATGATATAGTGTCCTTCTTCATCTCTTATGATATTCTTTGCCTTAAAGTCTAGTTTATCTGATATAAGGATTGCCACTCCAGCTTTCTTTTGCAGTCCATTGGTATGGTAAATTGTTTTCCACCCCCTCACTTTAAATCTGGAGGTGTCTTTGCGGGTAAGATGAGTTTCTTGTCGACAGCATATCGATGGGCNAGACAGCATATCGATGGGTCTTGTTTTTTTATCCATTCTGATACCCTGTGTCTTTTAGTTGGGGCATTTAGTCCATTTACATTCAGAGTAACTATTGAGAGATATACATTTAGAGCCAGTGTATTGCTTGTAAGGTGACTGTTACTATATATTGTATTTCTTCCTTTCCAGTCTGTGTTTCTTTTAGGTTCTCTTTGCTTAGAGGACCCCTTTCAATATTTCCTGTAGGGCTGGCTTGGTGTTTGCAAATTCCTTGAGTTTTTGTTTGTCCTGGAAGATTTTTATCTCTCCTTCTATTTTCAGTGAGAGCCTAGCTGGATATAGTATTCTTGGCTGCAGATTTTTCTCATTTAGTGCTCTGAATACATCATGCCAGCTCTTTCTGGCCTGCCAGGTCTCTGTGGATAGGTCTGCTGACAATCTAATATTTCTACCATTGTATGTTATAGACCTCTTGTCCCGAGCTGCTTTCAGGATTTTCTCTTTGTCACTAAGACTTGTAAGTTTTACTATTAGATTATGGGGTGTGGACCTATTTTTATTTATTTTGACGGGTGTTCTCTGTGCCTCCTGGATTTTGATGCTTGTTCCCTTCACCAAATTAGGGAAATTGTGTATTAAAATTTGCTCCAATATTCCTTCTGCCTCTCTCTCTCTCTCTTCCTCTTCTGGAATTCCAATTATTCTAATATTGTTTTGTGTTATGGTATCACTTATCTCTCGAATTTTCCCCTCATGGTCCAGTAGTTGTTTGTCTCTCTTTTCATCCTCTTCTTTTTTCTCTGACATTTTGTCTTCTAAATCACTAATCCTATCTTCTGCTTCATTTATCCTAGCAGTAAGAGCCTCCATTTTCAATTGCACCTCATTAATAGCTTTTTTGATTTCAGCTTGGTTAGATTTTAGTTCTTTTATTTCTCCAGAAAGGTCTTTTATTTCTGTAGAGAAGGCTTCTCTATTATCTTCCATGTTTTTTTTGAGCCCAGCCAGCACCTTAAGAATTGTCATTCTGAACTCTGGTTCTGTCATATTACTAATGTCCGCATTGATTAGGTCCCTAGCCGTCATTACTGGCTCTTGTTCTTTTTTTNGTGTGTGTGTGTGTGTTGTTTTTTTTCCACCTTTTCATTTTATGCAGATAAGAATAGATGGATGAGAGAACAAAATACTAAAGGGTCGGAATGACCCCAGAGAAATATACATTAACCTAATCAGAAGAGACCTGTAACTGGGGAGAAAAGAAAGAGGGAAAAAACCAAAAAACCAAAAAACAAAATCATACAAACAAAAACAAAACAAAANTTTTTTTTTGTGTGTGTGTGTTGTTTTTTTTCCACCTTGTCATTTTATGCAGATAAGAATAGATGGATGAGAGAACAAAATACTAAAGGGTCGGAATGACCCCAGAGAAATATACACTAACCTAATCAGAAGAGACCTGTAACTGGGGAGAAAAGAAAGTGGGAAAAAACCAAAAAACCAAAAAACAAAATCATACAAACAAAAACAAAACAAAAAAAAGAATAAATAAAACAAAATCCTGTATCTATATTATCTATTTCTGTTTCTATATCTATGTCTATGACTCCATATCTATATCTATCTCTATCGCTATCTATCTCTATCTCTATTAGATTGGTGAATTGAACAGACCCTATAAGTATCCAAAAAAATAAGGTTAAAAACAATGAAGGGATAAAATATGATTATANATACAATGAAGTGTTAAAATATGATTATAACAATGAAAATTTAAAAAGATTAAAAAGTTGATAAGATATAATAATTAAAAACATTAAAATAGGAAAAAGGAAAATATTTAAAAGAAAAAATAAGAAAAAAATTCAAAGATAAAAAATTCACAGAATTTAACTTTGAACGACTAAAAAATAAAGAAAAAAAATCAAAGAATTTAACTTTGAATGACTAAGGAATCATGGGGAAAAAGCCATGAATTATCTGCATTGCTTTTGTAAGGTTTTTCTGGTCACAAGCAAGAATAGAAACCACCAAGTCAAATTGTGGTCCAAAGGGAGAGTTTTATTGCAAGCACCCTTGGGCGAGGTTCTGCGACTCTGAGAGAAGGGAGTCGGGGAAGTCGTGCCCAAGGCAGAGTGACGAGGGTCTTTATTGGGAACAGTAGGGGGTGAGGAGAGTTCAGACAGGCGGGGGCGAAGTGTTTCGGTTGTCTTGCTTAAGTTCTGATTTCTTGGAGTTGCTTAAGTTTTCAATTTTTCTGCTTAGGTTACAGTCTCCTGAAGTTGACGCGTCAGCTGCAGGGGTTTTGACGAGAGGGTCAGCAGTCTTGGACTTCCTCTATTTTAGACAGCCTCCATCTCCCTCCAGCCCAACAGCTTTCCCCTAGCTCTGGAGTTCCACAATTCTCAGCAATCTCGAACTTGATTTTGGCTGGATTTTTTTTTCCCCAGTTTTCTGGGGAAGGGCCTGTTGCTGTGATTCTCAAGTGACTCTGCCTGAGGTGGAATGGCACCGCCCTCGCCAGGGGCCAGGCTAAGTAATCAGCTTGGGTTGGCTTTTGGGAGCTTTTGTTCCCTGAACGCTTTCCGTACAGTGTTGGAGGGCAGGACTGAAAATGGAGGCTCCCAGTCTCTGACCCGGAGGAGCCGAGAGTTTTGGCACTCTGAGCTTACCCGGCCTGTGACCGAGTATCTCTCCCTCTGAAGTGGCCCCATTTAGAATCTCCAAACCCGTCAGATTCCTGCTGCCGCTTCTGCGCAGCTCCTCCCGGAGGAGGTGGAAGGTGAGTCTCTCCCGGTCTGCCCCCCGTGGGGTCCCCGCTCCCAGAGCAGGGGCCCAACTGTGCTTTGGATCCTAGTCCAAGGTAACCCCCAGCTGAGAGACCCCTTCTCTCTGATACCTGGGTCACGTTAGACACGCCTGGTCTTTTTGTGTCCCCATGGGTCCTGAGACCACACTGTCCCCGTGAGGGCTTCACCCCCGACTTGGCCTCTGGGGCGATGTCCCTCAGTGGAGCTGACTTCTAACAGTTGCTGGTCTGTGCTCCGCTGCTCGCTCCCTTGCTGGCAGCCGGCCCCTCCCCCCAGGGTCTATCCTCCCGTCGCTGTAGATTCATTTCACCACATGGCCTACCTTCTGGGAAGTGGTCGATTTTCTGTTCCTAGAATTGCTGCTCTTCTTCTCTTCAATCTCCTGTAGTATTTGTAGGTGTTCGAAATAGTTTGATAGCTATCTGGGTAAATTTCTGGGACCTGATGATAATCGGTCTCCTACTCTTCTGCCATCTTGCCGCTCCTCCAGCTGCATTATTTTTTTAAAAAATGTTATATGACATGAGATCTGCTTATAAAGCCAGAATTTGGGTGCCTGGGTGGCTCAGTGGGTTAAAGCCTCTGCCTTCAGCTCAGGTCATGATCTCAGGTTTCTGGGATCGAGGCCCGCATCAGGCTCTCTGCTCAGCAGGGAGCCTGCTTCCTCCTCTCTCTGCCTGCCTCTCTGCCTGCTTGTGATCTCTCTCTCTCTCTGTCAAATAAATAAATAAAATCTTTAAAAAAATAGAAAAAATAAAGCCAGAAATTATTTTTTCTGTGCAGAAAAAGAAAGATTTACAGCATCTAAAAAATTAATTACCTTTACTAATTGTGGCAACAACTGAAGTTTGTTAAAATATTTACCATAATCAAACATGTGCTTTTAATAATGCATATTCTTTTTTTTAATTAAATATAGTCCTTGTAATGATATTCCAGGCAATACAAACTGCTAAATATTTTCTTATTTGCTCACTTTCTTATCTAAATAAGAGCAAATTTACTAGTTTTCTGTATTACAGATGGGAAAGAAATCCTTTCCTTAGATGCTGAAAATCTTTGAATCAATGAAAGAACTGATGTGCTGTACTCTTAGTTCCCAGAATATTTTTTCTAGAACTCTTAGTTCCTTATTGGGAAATATTTTGCATTAAAGTTTGAATACCAGTAAATTATATTTGACATAAAATATAAAAATGATCAGTGTCAAGGTGTGTGTTTTTTATTGGTCTGGTTTTTATCCATTTAGGAGGTGATTTGTCCTCTTGTTTTATATTTAGTAACTACTATTGAATCCACAATTCCATTCCTAAATTGGGAATGGTCTGGAAAGGAATCTCTAATGTACAGTTTTCTACTTTTTCAGAGGTCATCTACTTTTCCTTTTTTTTTTAACTTTCTGCCTGCTTCTGCTTGCATCTGCTAATTGCTGGAGAAACATTATACACAGCCATGCTCTCCTTGTTTAATTTACATTCATGATCACTAATCTCAAGTGGGCCCTTAATGCTCTTAGTAATCATACTGTTTTTCTCTAGTACTGTAATTCTTGTGCTCTCTCCTAAATGATTATTTCATACATTCCTCTGTTTTCCAAACTCCTAACACCTTTCTCCCCATTCTCTTTACCATCTTCAGCTTTCATTTTTATAGTCAAGAAAGAACTTCTACCACATTCCATGACCAGAACTACCTGCTTACCTGCATCTGGACACTTATGTTCTACTTTCTGTTTTTCACCTATGCATGAACTACCCATGTTCCTTCAATCCTTTTGCTTGTATACAAGATCTTGTCATCTCTAGCTCCCTCAAAGACCGTATCCCAGAAATTCTTCCCTCTCTTTTGTTTCATCAGTTTCCCTTTATTGGATAATGCACATGAGTTACAGGGAGACTCCTACTTCTCACATCAGACCTTCAAAAGCTCCCTAAACAAAGCCTTTCCTCTCTCCAGTTATAGCCCCACATTTATCCTTTCCCTCTAAACCTCCTAAAGGAGTTTTCTATACTAGCCGTCTTCTCTTTCCCATTTTGTCTTGACTCCATTCCCTATACTCCAGGATAACCACGGACCTCCATTGTGTCTAATCTAATGGTTATAAATCAGGTATACCTTATCTTACTTGTCAGCAGCATTTGACCCTGCTCTATCAGTTGACCCTTCTTCTATTTTGCCTTCTTCACTTTGGCCCTGGGACACCACCAGAAAAACATCACTAGAACCAGAAGTGGCCCCAGGACTGTGTTACAATCATTGCCATTTCCCTTTTCAAATGAGCCAATATCCTAACTTTGATGGTAATCACTTGGTAGCTTTTCTTTCTAGCTCTTCCATCTCACCATGTACTCCTAAGAGTTGTACTTGAATTTTATCTATTTTTTTGAAGTTTGTGAGTGAGGTCATGCAAAAGTTAATTTTTGTCAGGCTTCTCTTATTCAATATTGTGTTTATGAGTTATACCCATGTTGTTGTTGAGCAGCATAGGATTCATTTGCATTGCTTTCTACCAATCCATTGTATGAATATCATAATGTATTCATTCTACAGCTGACAGACCTTTAGGTTTATATAGGACTCTGTTTCTGCACATTCCAGACTTTGTCCTAGCCTGACTTTCTAGCTGACTTGCCTGAGTAACACCAGCACTCTGGCTGGGTGCTGTTCCAGAGGAGGAGCCCTCCATGCTTGCTGACTGGTGAGAGGGCCATGGCAGCTGTGCCCTGCCACACTGGTTCTGTCTTCCCAGGCTCCTGCTTGGATAAGCTGCTGACTCAGCCAACAGGTGGGAAGAATTTACAGCTTATCCTATGGATTTTGACCAATGGGAAATGGCAAAAAGGATAAATTCTTTATTCTTCCAATCACCAGTACACCTATACCTGTGAGATGCTGTGCTTATTCAGCCTCTCATGAGACACACTGGGAAACTAAGACATCAGCTCTACTTGCTGCTGAATAGAGCCCAGCTCTGTAGTACTTCCCCTATGCTCTCTTCCTTTTTTCCTTTATCATTCCCCCTTTTCACACACTCCTGAGTCTGTGGGGTACATTCCTCAAAGAAGTGGTAACATGTATGCTTTTGGACCAGGGTATATTTTCTAGAGAACATAGAAACTCCCTCCCAGGACCAGCTACATAATTTATGGAGCCCAGAGAAAAATGAAAATATGGGGACCCCTATTCAAAATTATTAAGAATTTTAAGAGAATGACAGCAAAGCATTAAACCAGGTTCAGGAACTTCTAAGCTTGGGCTGTTGAGTGATTTTTACAGGTCATGTGTCCATGAAGCTGTCTTGATTCTTTTTGTTCCAGGCCCTTCCCCGACCCCTTTAGGCTCATGCCCTGTCCCCCAGTTCTCCATATTCCATCCTCAGCTTCTCCACTGTTATCTGTTTCTCATGAGTATTTCTTTTTTTTTTCAGCTCTTTTTTTATTATGCTAGTCACCATACAATACATTGATAGTTTTTGACGCAGTGTTTCATGATTCATTGTTTGCGTATAACACCCGGTGCTCCATGCTCTCTCTCTCTCTCTGTCTTTCTCTCTATCATCTATCATTTATCTATCTATCAATCATCATCTGTTTATGTGTGAGCAGACATCCTTTTTAAAGGTGCTCTAACTACCTGGTGAAAAGTTTTTGTTGGTCTGTTGGTGAGAAGGAATTTTTAATGATTAAGCAAGAGTATATCTGTTACACATAGTACTGTTAGATAAATGACACCTTATTTATCGAATAAAATCACAAATAGTTTACCTATACTACTGCTTTATTCTTTTAAAATAACTTATTTTGATGTTTAGTAAGTCTTGATTAAACACATTTTCTCATACACACTATTCACACGTTACTTCTGTGAGTTTAAGTTTAGTTCTTGGCACAGATAAATGGTATTATTCCTGTTTAGCTACAGTAAGCCAGCGCTTTTTGCCACTTTTCCCCTTTCCCATCACTGTCCCTTCGTAGAATTCCCAGATTAAGCAAATAAAAATACAGGGTGCCTAGTTAACTTTGAATTTTAGCTATTAAAAAAATTTTAGTATAAGAATGTCCTATGAAGGGTACCTGGGTGGTTCAGTAATTGAGCATCTGCCTTTGGCTCAGGTCACGATCCTGGGGTCCTGGGATCGAGCCCTGAGTTGGGATCCCTGCTAGGTGAAAGGCCTGTTTCTCCCTCTCCCACTCCCCGTCCTTGTGTTCCTCTCTCGCTGTGTCTCTCTCTGTCAAATAAATAAATAAAATCTTAAAAAATAAAGAATTTCTTATGAGGTATTTAATAATATGTTATACTAAAAATCACGTCATTGTTTATTTGAAATTCAAATTTAACAGGGTATTCTGTATTTTATCTGGCAACCCCACTTCTTCTACCACTTTGGGTTGTAAGATATCTGAGTTTAGGGGTTATGCATGCCACACATGTATCCTTACAGTGAAAAGAGCAGTGTTAGGTTCTTAATATTTCACTGACGAGAAAGTCTCCTAGGAAACACCCCCAAATAATCAGATATTTCAAATATAATTTCCAGTGGGACTGTCTAAGCCTAGACAGGACTATTTCTCCATGAGCATTGCCTGGAAGTTTGTAAGGGAAACTGTACCCGAAGGAGCATACCCTCCCCTTGGTAATTCTGTAGGGTGCCACCCCAGAAGTACGGTCACATATAAACCAGTTTGTGGCTGCCTTCGCTCCAGGAGATGAATTGATGAGCTACTTTTTGCATTGTTCTATGATTTTCTGCTTTCATCTGGGCGGGGCAAATAATTTAAACTTCATATATATGTCTTTATCTTTTCTCTTGGGTTGTGACCTCTCTCATGGGACTTTGATAAAGAAGAGTAATACCTCACAGAGATGATTGTCCCAGGTATCATTTAGCTTATGAGGCAAGGGGCCAAAGACACAGTACGATAATGACACCTCCTGGGGCTCGGGTACACAGCAGAGGTAAATGTGCGGTAACAATTAGGTTTCCTTCAGAGCATGTATAATTAGCATACCCACTGCTACGATGTAGGTGTTCCTCAAATCAGTTAATTCAGGGAGCTTATTTCAGAGAAAGAAAAACATGAGTAAAAGTAGTAAGTTCAGAGTAAAGATTTGATTTCTTGAATACAAATGTCTTTCCTCACCCTAAATGATTACAACTGCCTTTTGAGACATCAGAATGGTGTTCATTGCATTTTATCAAGTGAGGCCAGGTTAGCCTGGGAGATCTGCCTTTGTCTGAGTCTGTCCCTGTAATCGCTGTGAGATTTTGTGTCACAGCTGTGCTCTTTCCTTTACACTTCAGTTCCAATGTTTGTGATTTTCCATCTGATCTGATTGTTACTGAGCGATTACCTTGTTTGGAAAATTTAAGGCTTTGATTAGAATTTGAAAAGGTTCTTTTCCTGTGCCAGATTTCTGTTCCTCCCTATGTCTTATTCCTGGTTCCCTCACACAGAGGACTCTTTGAAGTCTATGGAAGCTCAGCTTCAAGAGGGAATACACAGCTCTGTGGGGTGGGTGATGGGGAAGCAAGAATGAAGCCTCTGGTTTTCAATTTGTTTGTAACCTAACTGGAAAAAAAATAACATGATTAACAGTAAAGAATCTATTTGGTGAGTTTAAAATAAGTTTTGAAACAGTCTTAAGAAAATTTTAAACAAATGTCTTGTTTAGTAAGATGAATGACTAGTGAGTATTCACATCAAGAATAAAGTAAAGCACGTACATGTATTTCTCACACACTTTGTCTCTAACTATAACCTCCATAGTCTGAAATCTGTAATCTTTGAATGGAATAAGTGTGGTCATTTCAGGGAGATCATCTTCAGAATGCAAATATAGTATTTAAGAAAATGTACTTAAAACTGCCACTCTTCACAAAGCAAACTCATTGGAAAATTATCCAGAAAAATATCTTCAGAGATAAAAATCAGAATGTTTGATAGAAGAAGCAGTGGTTAGGCTTGGTGTATGTGGCATGTAAATAATACACTGATTTAGATCCACCTTTATTATTGGGGAATGTTCATCAAGCCTCACTTAATGAATTGGTGTGTCCCTTTTTCTATCAAAATTTCATTTTCATTGCAAGTGATCCCTTGCATTTCTACTTGGTTATATCTTCAAATTAATACAACTAAAATAGAACTCACGAGTTTCTTTTCTTGGAGAAACTAAAATGCTCAGCATTTGGAGGACCTATAACCTTTCTTTTAGCATGAAAAATAATTCTTAGATGGTGCTTTAAGTCCTGGTTTCAGTACAAAGACAAATTGTCAGGGTAATAAATTGAAGGGACCTTACAGCAGTTCTTTTGGCCAATGTACTACCACAGGCCCATATTAATATTTTATTCCCTTTAATATTATTACATGATGCAGCCTTTATTTAATGGATTTGACGGGTCTCTTGGTTGGCTTGACAACCAGAGGGAAAAATTAATGTTCTGCATTTAATCTCAGCTCAAGGCGCTAAATTATTTTGGAGGTCAGAACTGTCATGCATATCATGCTAAA
Organism: Ailurus styani; assembly: GCA_002007465.1. Classification (NCBI taxonomy): domain Eukaryota; kingdom Metazoa; phylum Chordata; class Mammalia; order Carnivora; family Ailuridae; genus Ailurus; species Ailurus styani. Next base: position 361,797 of record LNAC01000757.1, read on the forward strand.
TTATTGAATGTAATAACTATTAGCTAGCTGTCTATGGGTTTTTAAAATTGTTTATTTCATGCATGTTGGCCTAATTTTTAAGTAAATCCCCCTTAATTTTTTTTTTTAAGTATGTGTCACTATAGCCTAACCCTTGCACTTGTGGTAACTGAACTAATAGGAAATGCCAGGTGGCCATCTTATAAATGATGCCTAACTTGCTAAATGTTAATAAGGTGCAGAGAGCATTCCTCCTTTCACTGGTTCCTCCTTTACATGAGGTTCAAGAATGTTAAGAGAAAGAGCATCTCTGTTGTAATGGAAGTTACTCTAAGATAAAAAGCACAGAATGTTTTGTAGAAAAAAAAATGATTGTTTAAAGGGATATAGTTGCTGAGGGAAGTAGTGAACCATATAGTAATTATTTAAAGAATAATTGGAACAGTATTGAAAAAGGAGTTGAAATGTAAAATGTTAGCACTGGAATTTTAAAGAGATATTTCAGTGAGAGATCTAACAAGTGAAATTTAAAGGAATATACTTATTATCTATAATGGAAATAAGTTCCATATCCTCCCCCTTTGGTATGATCTAATGTAAGAGGTGGGTCGACGTCAACAATATTATGTAATATGTTGTGTAGGTGAGAGTACTGTTCTCATTTCCTGTACAATTTTGTAATGAGAGTTATAAAAACTACATCTTGACGGTAGGCTCTTATATCTTTAGATTTTAGAAAGGTGGTAAAGGAAATTTGAAGAAGGTATGTATTGCCCTGTCACAGTTCTGCTCCTTCTGGATTTTATCTTAACTATAGCTAGCACTTTCTATGTAGGAGGCTTTCTGAGGTTAAGCAGTTTTAACTGCTTTATTTAAGGCAACATCAGTCATGGCCAATGGGCCATGATGAAAAAAAGAGCTTCAAATAAGAAGGTGATTTTTCTTCCTGGTAATGAATGGCGATGGGCCAAAAAAACTTCCAGTAGTTTCCAGTGCAGGATAACAGCTTATCTGAGTAAATGTAGTGAGCGCTTGACCAGGCTGGCTGCCTATTGGTACAGGGACTGGACCTCACAGAAAGGGCTGAAGTTGCACTCTTTATCCCATCTCTCTTTCTGTCTTTCCTGTCTTGTTTATAAATTACTTCATTCATCTAAATGAGAGCTTTCTGGAAGGCTGTTAGTTTGAAAATGGCAGGTCTATCTAGTGACCCAAGAAAGCTTCTTGGTGGCATCTAGCCATGCAGAGAGATTATGAGCAAGGAGTAGTTTGGTGGTTTGGGACGGCTCAGCCCCCATCTGTCTCAGCAGCCCTAGAGGTCCACCAAATGGCTAAACTGAGGAGGAATTTGGCTGTGAGCCAGATGGGAGGGAGGGGAAGGGAGGGAGGAAAAGGGTTGAATTTTAATCCCCTCACCAGGGATCTGACTGCCTGCTAATGAACACCTAGGATCCGTGCTGTGATCCTGGTCTGTCGCTGGGAGAAGATAAATTCTCTTTTCCCTATCTTCATCGGTGACTCAGTGAATGAAAAACAAAATAAAACAACTCCAATTACTATTCGCTGGGTTGGGGCTGTGGAATAGACCGAGGGATAAGATTTGTTTCCAGCCTAAGAGGAGCCCATAGGCTATTGCCTTCTTCAGGCTATTGGCCTTGGGCCCACCACTCCCTCATTGCAGCTTCTGACAGGAGTTCTTGGAGACAGTACCAGGGAAACCACAAACAGGGAAAGCTGTGGACAGCAGCTTTAGGAGCCACTTATGGAGATGGGAATCAGAATTTCCTACCGCGGGACAGGAAATATAGAGAAAATGGGAGGGTACATATCTCATCGTGGGACAGAGAGAGCAACATTCCGAGCATGGGATGTTTTGACATGAGGATTGAAGATGATGTAGATTGGAAGTAGATGGATCATCATAATTGTTCTTGTTCATTATCTTTTTGTGCTTGTGAGTTTTGGGGATTTAAGTGTATTCATTGATGATATTTTTGAGTTGGGTGTGTGTATGTGTGTGTGTGTGTGTGTTTAACAACTTTATTAAAAAAACAACAACTGTCCTTACTTGCTCTCCATTGCTTTCATTTAAAACTGGAGATACTTTACATTTAGAGAGGCCTTTAGCTTTGTAAGAACTTGTGTGGGGCCTAAAGAAAATGAAGCAGAGAACTTCCTTTAAATATTTCATTCTACTTGCTCCTTACCACCTGTATTTCCCAGAGGTAGAATAAGAATACTCATTTTAGTGGCTCAGCCCCCATCTGTCTCAGCAGCCCTAGAGGTCCACCAAATGGCTAAACTGAGGAGGAATTTGGCTGTGAGCCAGATGGGAGGGAGGGGAAGAGGGAGGAAAAGGGTTGAATTTTAGTGGGAAATAAATAAGTGAAAGAAAACATGTCCAATCTGTGACTAATGGCAGTTTGTAAGAAATCACAATGTAATTAAAAATAAAGATCTTCAAAAATATATTTAAAAAAGCAACCCATTTTCCCCTGCAGTTGGGAAGTCTCTCATAGCAGTTTTTGTGTCAAAGCCTTATAAAAATAAAAAAAGTTCCATAAAAATAAAAATTAAGCAAACAACCTTACCAACATTTTAAACACCTACATTTGAAAATGTGTTATTCTAATGGATGCTGCCTATAATTCTATTATCATCTTGAGGTGTTCAGAGTTCACTGGATAAAGAAGAGATACTATCCATTCTCTGTTATTCATAGAAAATCTCATTATTTTAATTAGTGACAAAAATCTCTGACTAGGAGAATGAAACCCCCGTAGTAAAGGATTCCTGATTCTTTTAGTAGTTGCAAAGTGGTAGTTGGTCTATTAAGTCATTTGGTTCCTTGAACAGGCTTCAGAATCCTAGCAGGCATCTATGAAGGGGAGTCAGAGTTGTACTTAAAATAAGCTAAGGGCAATCACAGTTAGATTAGCTGGGTTTGATGTTGCTAAAGATTAGTGGAGGAAAGTACTTTGGTCTTACATATTTGTAGTCTGCATGCTTTGCTTATTGGATATTAGATAATTAAGTCTATTGGGTGTACAGAACTTGGCAAAGTACAATGAAGAAACTGGGTAATTCTTTTGTTCCTACTGTCTTTGTGGATGCCCCATTGTCATCTTCGGGTGACATCTTGTATGAAACCCATAGCTTTTAATTTCTTTTTAAGTTTTTATTTATTTTTTTAAAGATTTTATTTATTTATTTGAGAGAGAGAGCAAGAGAGCATAAGCAGGAGGAGTAGCAGGACCCCGGGATCATGACCTGAGCAGAAGGCAGACACTTAACCAGCTGAGCCACCTAGGTGCCCCTCCTTTTTAAGTTTTTAAATGTCTAGTCCAATCTAAGTCAAAATCTTGTTTTCTATCCAATGGAAAGCTTTTCTACCTCTTTCCCTCACATAAGGAAAGTAAGGCCTACAATGTTTTGATAAACTGGTTTCACTTCCCTTCCTCCCTGCCCCTTGCTCCTAGTCTTCCAAGTGGGGCTGGGGGAAAGGGGGAAATGAGAGAAAATATGGCCAAGTCCATTGTATTAGATCGCTCTGCAGCCATAAGGAAGCATCACAGATTGAGTGACTTAAACAAAATAAATTCATTTTCTTATAGTTCTGGAGGCTGTGAAGTCCAAGGTCAAGGTACTGGCTGATTCAGTTCCTGGTGAGAACTCTTCCCGGCTTGCATATGGCTGCCTTCCTGCTGTGACTTCACATGGTGCAGAGGGAGCTCTCCCTTGCTCTTCTTTTCAGGGCAGCAGCCCTACTGTATTAGAACCTCACCCTTATACCTCATTTAATCTTTATCACTCTGCCTTATAGGCCTATCTCCAAAGACAGTAACATGGGGGTTAGGACTTCAATGTATTTTTGGGGGGACACAAACGTTCAGTCCACAATACCACATTTTACCTGGTGATTATAGTTCTACCTTGATTCTATAATGACCTATATTATGGGAAGACTTCTGTCATGAACTAGAAATACTGGGTTCATGGGAGGACCCAGAAAGCACTTCTACCCTACTTAGTTCCTTCAATATATTAGTGAGGGCAAAGGTTAAGCTGTTCTAACAAGAAACCAAACATATAATAGCATAAATCATGCATTCTCAATAGTAGTGAAAATCTGTTCGTGGGAGAAGGGCAAATGAAAAAACAGTTTGAGTTATTAAAATGGTTTATGGCCTTCCAAAGCCCAATAAAATCTTATTTCTTAGTATTTAGTCTCTCTTGTTAGTTAGAAATTAAATTAAACTAAAAATTTAATTAGTTAAACAGATTTACTCTTTCTTAGAGGGGTAATAATGAAAAAAAAATGTTGAGAAACAGAGGCTTAAATAAAAGAGACATTTACTATTCTCAGTACAGTCCAGCTCTTCCCCATAAGGGACCTGAGTCCTTCCCATCTTACTGTTCCACCATCACCCAGCACATTACTCTGGCCTGCATGACCAAAAAACTGTCATGAACATGCCAGTCTTTTAGACAGAGAAAAGAGGGAAGAGGTGAATCCAAGGCAAATAATTTTATTTTAGTGAATGGGGCTGGAGTTTTACCCATTGCTTCTATTAACATTGTATTGATGATAACTTAGTCATCTGGTTACCTTTAGTGGAAAGAGTCTGGGAAATATAATTTGTAACTTGGCAGCCATATGTCCAGAAAGAGGGAGAGGACGTTTGTGGGAAAGCTAGCAACCTGCCTCCACATCAACCCAGGAAATGTACTCTTTGGTTGATGGCTTATGAGCTCCCTTCAACTGGTGCCCTGCAGTGTTACATCCCACCCAACTCCTTTCTCTGTGATTCCTCATCATACAGTTATCTTGGGCAATATCTTTTCAAGACAATCCTAGCTTATAATGAAAGGTGTCTACCCAAACAATGAAAACTCATGTAACCTTGCTGCATTATGTGGTAGGAGCATATTGATTTCATTACTGTATTTTCTTGCTTTGCATGCACGGACTACTCTGGCAGGCCTGATGACCAGAATTCCCAAGTAAAGGGAAGACAAGTTTAAAGGGTCAGATATTATGATCTAGAAAACTCTTTGGTTGTCTATTTTGCTAGCACTATTTTGTTAGCACTCTTAGGCACTTCTTTCAGGTGAGGAGAAAGATATCTGATGGCAGTGAGATGCAAGACACCCCTCTTGTTTGCACCAAACATCCCTTGGTGCTTAGAAGATTCTTCATTTTAAGCTTACTCATTTGACTGGAGGATAAAAGGCAATCCTATGCCCTCCTCTTTGGGAATAGTCAGGGAAATGCCACGATGCTTTGAGTTCTTTTACTTTAAGGAATTATTCCTTTTGATCAATTTCAAATGTCTCATAAAAAGAAAGTTGGGGATTGGGTGGGCCAATGTTGCAGATGCTTTGGTGCCTTGCATCTCATCATGTTGGTTCATTTCTTATATCAGCTTTGGCTGTGGTAGACGTTAGTAAGCCCATGTATATCATTCCACCCTAAGCATCTGCCATGAATCTCTCCATTTGTCTCAGGATCTTCTCTAAAGCAACAGTAATTCCCTTGACCCACTTGTAGATTCAGTCCCCAAATGCAATGCAGTTAATGCTGCAAGCAACCCTCAAACAATGGGTAAACCAGTGGATAAGTGCCCTAGACTCTTTTTTTGGGAGGAGGGGTGGTGGATGGACTATCCTGGAAGGTGTTCTGTGTTCTTCAGAGGTCCCTACAGAATGATGTCCCTGTTAGCCAGAGCAGCAATCTCAGTAACGTACCATGAGTTGGCTTTTCCACCTTTTCTGTCTCAATTTCCTTGTCCCTTCACTCCTGCTTTCTTGTATAAATTATTAAATGAACTACCTCAATTCAAGTCCTTTTCTCAGACTTTCCTTTTGGAGTAACTTAAACAGACCTATGGCTTTGTTATATTTGGGAAGTCTTGCACCTCTCTTTAGAACATAGAGATACTTACTCAATTTTGCGAGGTTTGGGGGCCTCAGCTGAAACTGGGAGTGGGCAGAAATACTTTCACTTTTATCTTTTCATTCCTACAGTAGTATATTTAAATTTGTTTAGTTTCATGTTAAAAATTAGTGTTTAGTGAAACAAAGAAATCTTGTTTTCCTTTTACAAAAGGCATTTTGGAGTGAATTATGTTCTAATGTCCTAAGATTGAGTTATCTAAGGAAAACCTGGCAACATTTTAGGCATTAGGCATAGTATTTAGGACTAATTAGCTTATGCAGGGATTGGTTTGTCAACTCTGAGGAGACAGCCACATCACAATATTCTTATGTTTTAAATTTGAAGGCATTCATTTTGGACTTTTCCAGTTTTACGAGTTATATCCTTTGTGTTGATGATAGAAATTGTATTACAGAATTTTCTACCTCCATGATGACTATTTGAGGAGAAAATTAAGAGGTTATTAAGTGTGTTTTGGGATTATTGTAAATATAATAAGTAATAAATATTCATGGTGTTTTACCTAATCAGTATTAGGTCTCTTTCTTATGATCATTAGGAAAGCTAGTGGAAGAAAATCATGTACACAGGACAAGTATTTGGTTTCTTTATGCCTTTTTGTAATTAAAAATAGTTGGCACTTGACATGAAATAGAATACAGAAACCATGTGGTAGCATGCAGTCTTCCCGCACTCATCTCTTTTGTGGAAGGTGAAGTTGTATCCTGCAATTTACTAAAAATACTATTGTTATTGTGTTGTAGCAATATTTCTTCAGAAGTTGAAATGATAGCTGGCTTTAACATAGAAATCTTGACAAAACTGTTATAAATCACCAGTGGTTTCAGGAAAAGACTAGATTTTGATTATTTATGATTTCTATAGTTTCTCAGAGAATTGTTTAGGACTTTGAGTCTTTATCTGTCACTATCTCCAGTGGTTTAAATTTGTTGGATTTCAAGGAAATTGGTAAGGACACTTCCAGATTATTCAGAAAGTTTGTTTCCAACCCTCTTATAAGAAATAGGCTCACAGTTGACTAGGGAGTAAAGTAAACTTTCCTGGAACATTGTTAAAACAAGCTACTGGGACTCTTGGCTCAGTACTTCTCTACTATACAAAACAAAAAAAAAACCTTATAATTTTCACAACTGCACTATTAAAGTTTCGTTTTCCAATGCTGTTTGTGACCCAGTTTTAACATTTTGAGATTTTCTTTTACTGTTTTTCTAGCATAAAGAATAGTGTCAATCCATCATTAATTTACACTGCAATTATAATGCAGCTGAAGCATACTCGGGAATCCTTTTGGGGCCCCCAAAAGAAGTCTGAGGAATGGATTTTCTGTTCACCAAAATTATTCTTGGAAAATAAGTATAGATGGATACTCATTTTTGGAAAGAGAGAAAAGATTTTAAAGGACTATACTATCTGTAGCAAAGAATGCTATGTGATATTGAAAAAGCATACTTGGACATCCTAAACCCTAGTAGACTGACCACCTGACCATGGGACAGCAAAATAGAATAAAACTAGAGGTCCATCTTTATTTGGATTGTCTCCAATCCACTGTATTGTAATACTGGGCAATGTAATAGTAGCACATTGTTGAGTGCAAATGCTGCAGTCAGGAGTGAATGCAGGCAGGTTTTGAGGGCACAGAAAGGTGCATGACAGATGGTCCAGACCCTATGCCACCTTACCTATGTTTCACTAATGCTTCTTTGGCTGCTGCCACCTATGGACTCAAGCAGGGTTTCCTATGATCAACCAAAAGAGGTAGAAAAGATAGTTCATAGATTGGTTAGCTTAATATGCTTGTAGTGATTAAAAATGTACAGCCACCAATCTGTGATGCTGTGCAGGAGTGACTTTGTACAGTAGTGAAGGAAAATCTCAGGGAACTGAGGAAAACACTTGGTTGTCCTCCTTGTATGAAAGGAGAAATGGCTAGAGCTATGGATATCACGGATGCCACGAGGTTAGCAGATGGTCTGCCTGCTTTGTCAGAGGTCTTAAAATAAATGAATTGGAAGATAAAATAGCAGAAGCAGGTGGATAGACCATGTGAATGGGTACAAAATACATAAATCTGTGTATCTCACATTACTGTTCACTTGAAAACATCTATCACAGAGGAGGTACTCAACAATCAAACAAGTAAGACAATAGGATAACTCTGTGAATGACAGTCAGCCTCTCTCCTCAGCCATCTCAGTGCTTGGGCAATGGTCCCATGAGTGGAATGGTGGAAGTGATGGGGGCTATGAATGTATGCAACAGTATCTAAATTATGCCATTAGTGACATCCAGTCTGCCAGCAAGAGAGATTGGCACTGAGTACACTATCTGCACTTTTCCTTGAGGTTGACCACTTAGCCACTGGAGAAGTCAGCATTTTGTTCTCACTGGGATTTATCTTCCTTACCTGAAGTGTCTCTGTAAGCAAGGCCATCCAAGGACTCACAGAATGCTCAATTTACTGATAGGGGATCCCATGTAATACTGCTTCAGACCACTTTTGTGCTGAGAGAAGAACAATGAGTACATAATCATAAGATTCAATGATCCAACCATATATAGCATCACTCAGAGCAGCTGGCCTAATAAAATGATAGGATGGTTTATTAAAGCCTTAATTAGAATGCCAGGTCAGAAACAATCCCATATGCTGTTGGAAAAGCAATCTTCCATTCTATTGTATCTCTGATATATGGTGCTCTGTCTAGGATCCAAGGGAGTGAAGTAGGTTTTGACTTCTCAACCATTACTTCAAGTGACAAACTTTCAGAATTTATCCTTTGGGTGCCTGCAGTCTTAAATTCTGCTGGATTAGAAATCCTGATTACTAGTGAGTGTTGCAATTTCACCAAATCTAAAGTATAATTATCATTTACTCATTTTAAGGTAGTGATAACAGTTCTGTTGAACCAGAATTTATAACTATCAGCTGGGTTTTTCACAGATAAAGACAGAAGTTGATTCTGATTAGCATGAGGATTTGGGATTGGCTGGTACAGTGAGAACAAAAAAATTTTTCTTTAGCAGCTACAGAAGTCACTATTGTGTCTTTTTTTGCCTCCATGCACAGTGATAATGGGCTATGGTCAATTGTAGCTATTGTAGACAAGTGTAATGTAATTATGGGCTTCAGTTCCTTGAAGATACGGTGCTGAATGAAGTGCTGCCTGGGTGGAGGAAATTGGCAATGGGTGGTGTGGAGCTGGCTCCACGTTGAAGCATTGGGGATTGTTCCACAAAAACCTCTTGCAGAATCTTTCATAGATATTGTGGTCATATCAACTTGAAGACTCTGTGATAAACTGGACTTAATGTAGGGCCCAAGATATCTAAGAAGTACCGGGGAAGATTGTGTTGACCATTTTTTAAGTGCTCATTTTACAGCAACTTTGCCCAAGTATTTGCTCCTATCATCAGTGAGGCAACTACCTGCATGCAGGTTTAAGTCTGACAGCTCCTCACCTCAATTATACCACATACCTTTTATTTACCACCTTGCGACTTGCCTGGTTCTGTTCTTTGGAATTTCTGCAGGAGTCTAGTCAACCCATTCTGGCTCATGACTGAACTTGGAGTATGAAGGACTTAATATTGCTCTGGAGAAGCTGATCAACAACTCAGAACATCCAGTAGGACTGGATAACAGTAGTACATCATGGTAATCTATTCAACATGTATACTTAATATTGGTTATTCCCCTTTTCCTGTTTCACTTTTTTTCCCAGTGGTCTTATACCCATTGTCTGGGATCATTCCCAGGAATTAACTATATGTACACAAGTACTGATCTCTGAAAGTCAGATACATCTTTTTTGTTTTCACCTTGTTTTCTTTCAAATCATTGTCCTTCTTGTGGTCAGGTAGGTCCTTCTACAATGGAAAAGGAATTATTACAGTATTATTTACAACTTTTCATTGGAATCCAGTAGCAAAACATCTCTTCATGGCAAACATGACCCTTGGAGTATAATACTTGGAGAGTTACTTCTAGAGTATAAAGGAGTAAGATCCTCAAACATCAAAGAAAGTATCGGGAGTGTTGACAAGCCAGAATCCAGTGCTCTCTCTGTCTGCCTTGGAGGGCAGGAGAAGGCTTCCCTCACTAATTCTGGGAAGAGAAGAAGCTATTCAAGAAAGTATAAATGTGAGGAAGATATTATTTTTCTTTGATTCCAAGAATACTTTTCATTATGTACATTAACTGTTTCAGAGAATCTCAATCAGTTTCATTCATTTGACTCATTCACATATCCAGCAAACTTATATTGAGGAAAGAACTCACTAATTACTCTTTTTATCCCAGTGATGTCCTATATTTAGGCAGTTTTTTTCTTGTCCGAAGGAGACTGGATTTAGTTAATCTTAGCTCCTTCTGACTAGGGATTATTAAGGATTGTGCACCAATATTGGCAGGCAGATAGAACACTGAGACAAGAAAATAGAACAAGACAAGAAAAGAGAACTTTTCTAAGTTCTCTTTTGGTACTTCTAAAATATTAATATATATCTTCCATTATTTGCCAAACACTACTTTGAGAGACAAATTTGTGACCAAGGTACCTGAGTTTAATTACTTATCTCTTCTCCTTACTAGTTATGTGGCTTGGGCAAGTCCCTTAGTCTCTCTAACCTTATTTTTGTTTGTAAAATGGGGATGAAGGAATCCCTACTTCATAGCATTGTTTGAAGATTAAATAAAATAATGGGATAAAAACCGATCCCAGTTTCCAGCTCATGAAAATTATTCAGTAAATAATGGTGTCCTTGTCTTCATCATATATTCTCATCCCTCTAATTCATTGTGCTAAACAACTGGTTTGAATATCTTTCCCCTCCACTGAGTTAAGCAGTTCCTTTATGATGAGTAGAAATTATGGCTCTTGAGTTTTTTTAGATACAAGACTTTAAAAGACTTGGGGATATTGGTCCTGTGTTCACCATATACATTTCAACCTGCTCAGGGAGAAGATTTAATAGACATTGAAAATAGGTAGTAAAAAAAAAAGGAACAAGGAAAATGGTAAAAAACTGTATACTTAAAGGTTAAGTGCTTGCAGGATGAATAAATGTGAAAATGTCTATTAATAGAAATTGGAAAATGGGAAGCATAGAAGTGTCCTCTCATGTGTGTATGTGATGGGGAGAGGAGGCCGAAATCCTTTCCCTTCCCTTCTCTTTTTCCCTTTTCAAATGTAATCATAAGCATAAGTAAGGATGAATCCTGGAAGAAGTGAGAGGTTACAGAAATTGGGAGGCATTGGTGGATGACAAGGTTGTGTGTTGTGAAAAATTTTGGCTAAGAGTCTCCCTCTTTCTTACCCTATCATTTGATTTGAGGACTCTTTTAAGATATATTTCTAATGCCGCAGAGCTAGAAATGAAGTTTAGGGCTCAGGGGATGAGAAAGGTCCTGATACTTAGAACCTGCACTAGAACTCAAGAAGTTTGTGTAGGGAGACTAGTAAAATTGACCAGATTAGAAGAAGAGTTAGGGCAGGAATTCAGACTGGGAATTGAGTTATGCCTACAGTAGGAGCCTGTTCTGGGCTGTAGCCCTCCAAGAAACATAACAATGGATGATGGTGGAGGGAAGCATGAGAAATCTCATTGCATACAACTCACTCAAAAGGGACAAAAGCTTATGTTAACTAAAATCCTGATAGTGTCACTATACCTAATAGCAAGATAGATGGGTTGAAAAATAAAGGGATAAATGACCAGCCATATTTTTTTTTCTTGTGGAAAGGGGTTGCCCAATCAGCCAAATTTCCTTTGGGATACATGTGTTAGATAGGTTACTACCCCAGGACACATCTGTGCACAAAGGAGGTTAGTGTTCTTGTACTCTAGCTTTGGGGAATGCATCTGGGGAGGAAGAAGTTAGTAATTCTTTGCTTATTACTCAGCTTAGAGCTAAGGGAGGAGGCTTTCTTTAGATCAATGAAATTCATACAAGAAAACTTCAGCTTTTACTAGTACTAATTGTGTTTGATAAACCTCTTACAAAATTTTCAATTTTGTTTGCTGATGAAATCAGAAATAGAGAAGTCATAAAAGTAAGGATGAGTTTAGTCATTTGAGAATGGGCGGGCTTTCTCAGAACACAGCACCATTAGTGGGCAGAAGTTGGGAAGAAGGATGAAATTTATCTTTATGAAAGGGTTTTAAAAGATGTGTGACTAGTCATGATTTCAAGCCTGTGATTGTGAATATTATTTCAATGGATTGGACAAGAAACAAGTCTAAAAACAGGCATAGCCTTTGATATGTCAAGAGATGAGTTTGATGGGTCTATTTCAGATTCAGTAGCTGAACAATGATAAACTAAAGAGCTGTAAAAAGCCTCTTTCCTGGGAGACTGAAACAATAGTTTATTGATTATCTACAGACTTCTTCAAAGGTATTCATTTTAATTCAAGCTACCTCTGAATTCCTGATCTAGTACTTCCAGATTTGATATGGATCTGATTAAAGTATTCATAGACGACATCCTAATTTTAGACTTAACAGACCAAGAATTATTATTATTTCTTTTACTGGTTCAAATGTACAGTTTTAAAACTGGAAGGAACATCTTGGATCATTTAACTTAAATGTCCCCTTTTAAAGCTGTAGTAACATGGTAATCAGAAAAACTATAAAGTCATATGCTTATTAAAGTACCAATTGTTTACACAATCTTGAAATTTCTACTTATCCATTTGGTAAAGTAGAATTTTTTTGAAAACTGTTAAGAAAAAAACCTTTGTAAAGAAATGCTGCTTGTTTTCTATCTCTGCTATTTTCCTACCATTACGTGATGGTGCCAGCAACGGTGACTTCTGAGGCAGATTAGCCTGTATTAGCTTTCACGTGGATGGCTGTGGTAGTCTTCATACTTTATTTTTTGCCCGTCTAGAATCTATTTCTTACACAGGCCAGAGTATTCTTTAAAAAATAGTAAATCACACAATGTGGCTTCCTTGCCTTTGAATATAATCTACACTCCTTACAGAGGCCCTCAAATCCATGTATCATGCTATTACAAGTTGAATTGTGTTCACTTCCCATCTCCCTGTACAAATGTTGAACTTTCAACCCCAGGCCTCCCAGTGTGACTATATTTGGTGACAGGACCTTTGAAGAGGTAATTTGGTTACCAAAATTTGTCTCTAGTTAGGGCCCAACTATATAACATGGTGGAAGAAAAGGGGGAAATAATGGGGAGAAGGGGAGTTATTGAGAAAATACTGAGAATGTGTTCTTTAGTCCATTTATTTATTTATTCATAGCTCATTATTTTTGGCCACCATAATTTTGATGGTAATAGTCATGCCCTGTGGCGGAGCATATTTTTCAAAGATTGTGGCAACAATAGCTCTCATCTCTCAGGCTCTTCCAGAACCTTGCCTGTCTCCCACCAAGAGGAAGTCTGAATACCCTTCTATGGAATCTGATTTGGCTGATGAATGGCTTGTATCAATACAAAGTGATAGAATTTTCATTGGATGACCTCTGAGGCTAAGTCATAAAAGATGAGGCAGCTTCTGTCTGTCTTCCTGGAATATTTGCTCTTGAAGTCTTCGGTTGCCATCCAAGCAATCTATTTGCCCTACCATACCATGGCTGCCATACCATGAGGAAATCTATGCTAGTCCACATGGTGAAGTCATATGGAAAATGCCTGAGACTACATGAAAAGAGAAATTCCTGACTACTTTCCAGCTGCTCCACACTCTGTTTTCCAGCTCTAGCTACAGTCTGATTTTACCTGAATAATGGACCCAAAGCCAGAATCAGTCTAGTCATTTCCAAATTCCTAATGCATAGAAACCATAAAAGCTAATAAAGTGATTTTCGTTGTTTTAAACTAATAAATTTTGGGGTGTTTTTATTTTTTTAACAATCTGGAACAATCCGGAATTCTTTCTTTCTTTTTCTTTTTTTTTAAATATTTACTATGCAAAGAATTCATAGGAAGTAGGTTCCAGCAGCTCAAGTTCCTTTTTATTGATTCACACTAAATGGGCTTTTCTATGTGGAACAAGTTGACTCTGTAGTTGAACCCAGGTACCTTTCTCTTTGACTTCCTTCTTCATCTGGTCATTTTCCTTCATGCATTTTAGGCAATTATCTGGGCTATAGAGTGTGTGATATTTTCAATATCTACTTTAATTCTCTTGGCAAGAATCTTGCCATTAACCTGTTTGTTTACAACAAGCCAACAGCTTACTGGGGAATATGGTAGACTCTTTCCACTTTGCCATGATAACAGTTGTGGGATATTCCTTTTTGAATGGTGTGCATTGCCTTGATGCCTATAGTTTCACCTTTCTTATGAATTAATATGCATGTGATGGTTATTTAATGTATCCTGAAAAGGCCTGAAGAATATATAGCATATGCTTCCTCTCTTTCCCTTTTTGTTTTTCATTTTGATGGATTACTGGAAGATGGAGATTCTGGCCAAAAGGTTGGGATGATTTGGTTTTTTTAGCAATACTAACTGGAACAGATCACAATACAAGAACAATATCACATACTCTCAATTTCTTCCCCTGAATTCAGAAAGTATTTCTATGAATTACATCACATGTTCTCCCAAGAAGTCCTGTCTATTGTCCTCTGTTGGCTGCAATTTTCTTTTTCCCTTATTTGGACTCTGCAAAGCTGGTTGAAGTTGAGGTAGTTGATAGGTTCATCTGAGAGGTGCTCATATATGCCCGTGTTATCCCACCTTTTCCATTTTAGATGTAGGGTATCTGGAGTAGAGCCCAACCTATTCGTTTTCATGCTCCAGCAGTGCCCTCTACCCATACTGGACTATAATCTTTTAGAGGCTTCAAATGATGTGGCCATATGCCTTTGGTGTCTTACAGATATATTAGATGTTAGCTTCTACTCCTTTGTTATGGTTCCCTTTTTCTAAGGGTAGATACAAATCCACAGAAACTAAACAGGATAGTCTGATGATAATTACAATTGCCCCTACCTTATGATATTGATCTGTCATTCTTAAAACCAACTTGCTAAGTTTTATTTTCCTTATCTACAACACTGAGGGCAGTAACAATATTTGCCTCCTGGGGTTGAGGATTAAATGTAGTAATGTTATCAAGTTGATAATAGTCTGGAACAGACAGACTCAATTGCTATTAGCAACTCTGCTGCTATTTTGAGCCTGTTCACATTGGTGATTTAAAAACTCTTCAAAGTCCTTTATCTCAAAACTGTTTATTACTTCATTTGAAAATAATAAGGAGTAGCAAATTGACAAAGGCTAGTCCATATTCTTGCAAGAAGTGATTATAATTATGTAGAACAGAAGGTAAAATTATAACTTGTATACTATTTTGTTATACTGTACCAAATATTTATCACAGCCATAAACTTTAGAAGACTTGCAATATTCAGAAATGAATGCATGACTATTGAGGAGATAGTCATTATACTGCAGGAAAATGCCTGGGTTTCATTAGATCCTAAAGGGAGTAGCGCCAGGTTAGACTTGTGGGAATCGACAGAACTTGATCTTCATCTTATATGAACAAGTGACGCTGAAAGGACTCAGATTTATAACATCGTACATAGTGGTACTGGACTTTGCCTGTTCTTTTTTTTTTTTTCCTCCATGGAGTTAAACTTCTCATGTTAGAATTTATGACAGAGAAAAAAACTCAATGAAGGGGAATCAACTGAGGCCAACTGCTGTGCAGAGAAAATCAAGAGTTCATATGTTTAGACTTGCCATCCACACATATTTTAATAAATATTAGGGGAGTGATATTAGCAAGTGTTTACAATGACAATTCATTTTCATGGTTTTGGCTCATTGGCTGAGGCAAAGAAATTAATAGCTTTATTTTATTTTATGGCACAAGCAGCACTTTGTGTGTGATATCTAAGCTGCTTAGGTGATTGATGTATTCATTGCATCTTACGGCTTATGATAATAAGTGCATATATCATACAACAAGAACTAAAACATATGTCTTATAATGCACTCATCTCACTCTATTTTCATTATGATTTTTTTATCCATATAAACTGCATGATGTACATACTTAACTTCTTGCCTGCAATCTTACATATTTCAAATTCCACATATTGCTGTTTTGGAAGTCTACTGGGATGGGTTTCTATTTCACACTCTTTGAAATTGATCTGGTAGGAATAGTATAATATTTCAAATCACCTCATTGCAAAAAAGCATTAGAAACATACTAGAAAGCCTTTTTATGTGGAGGATAATCTAGTTATAGAGACATACTCAATAGCAGGAAGGGTCTTGGCATGTTTCAGAACTCTTGTGACGATATATTTTTTTTATATATAAATGTAAATGACATTGTCTACTGAGTCTGAAGCTAAGAGGATTTCAGGGATGATTCTATAGTATCTGATATTTGTTTTTTCATAATGTTCTAAAAGAATTTTACTTACTGAAATCTTGGGTGAGAAGCCTGAGACAGGTGAAAGTCAAGCTCCAAGGGTAGGGGGCTTTTGTCTGTTTCCAGAGGACGGCAGTATTGTACCGGAAAGAAAACCACTTGGAGGTGTTTCCTGCTGCTCTGCCCTTGTAACTAAACCTTTCCTGCAAGGGGAGTGGATGGTATTTCAAATCACACTAATAAATCTATGGATTAATAACATGTGAGTCAGAACAGCAAGCCCCATAATCATCGTTGTTGATCCATTTGTCTCTCTTTGCACCGTGCATTGATTTTTTTCTGAGACTGTAATGAAGAAAGAACTTTATAAAATTCTCTTCTCTTTAAATTCCGCTTGTTAATATATTCCTGTTGCCACTCATCTATTATCAATTTTCTGACAGGTAACTATTGCTGTTATAATATAAAATAGCCCTGAAAAGCGGTTACTATATTTCTGGTGAAACTTCTTATTACTGATAATTGCCTGCATAATAAATTGCAGGTACTAGCTGGTTCCAGCTGAGATCAAAAGTGACCATTCACTCACCTACCTGCAAATGGAGGATTTCTGAACTCCTACAGCAATCTCTTTTCCTTCATGCTTCTTAAAAGACTCAGGTTTCTTCTGTCAGGTTTGCAGGTATCAGCTTGCACACATTTAATAGTTACCTTGTCTTGTGGTACATTTATAGTGGGTGAAAAAGCATCTTTATTAATTCAGAAGTATGGGAGCAGAGGGAATTGTTTGTATGTTCTGATTAAAAAATAAACTCAGACAAATTGCATATAGAATATTTTAGCGACGGACAGCTTCTCATTAAAATAGATTTTAGGATAATTTCATATGCTGACAGGGAATCCATTCATTTGCAATTTTGATTATTTTCACTTAGACAATCCAACATTTCCCCATTCTTAGAAAAGGAAGAAGATTGCAGGTTAGTGTTCTTAGCAACTGATGATTATTTCCCTTTGCTCATCCTGTTCCACTTTTTATTTATTTATTTATTTATTTATTTATTTATTTATTTATTTATTTATTTTACCTTTACAAAAGCAAGGATAGAATTTACAGAGTGTTGAGGCAAAGAAAGGCTGAGCATTCAGAATTCAGTTCCTTGAGGCTCCCTCAGCGGTGTGAGGAGGGGCTGAGAAACAGGGCAGTATGGAAAATGTTCATGGACAGGAATGGAAGGACATTAACATTGGATGGAGAAGTGCTTGTTCATGTCTTCTGCCTATTTTTTGACATGCTTATCTGTTTTTTGGGCGTTGAGCTTGAGAACTTCCTTATAGATCTTGGTATCAGCCCTTTGTCTGTAGTATCCTTTGTGAATATCTTCTCCCATTCTGTGGTTTGCCTCTTTGTTTTGTTGACTGTTTCCTTTGCTGTGCAGAAGCTTTTTATCTTCATCTTGATGAAGTCCCAAAAGTTCATTTTTGCTTTTGTTTCCTTTGCCTTTGGAGACATGTCTTGAAAGAAGTTGCTGTGACCAATGTCAAACAGGTTACTGCCTATGTTCTCCTCTAGGATTTTGATAGATTCCTGCCTCACGTTGAGGTCTTTCATCCATTTTGAATTTATCTTTGTGTATGGTGTGAGAGAATGGTCGAGTCTACAAATGGCCAACAGACACATGAAACAATGTTTGTCATCACTAGTCATCAGGGAAACTCAAATCAAAACCACATTGAGATACCACCTTACACCAGTTAGAATGGCCCAAATGAACAGGACAGGAAACAACAAGGGTTGGAGAGGATGTGGAGAAAGGGGAACCCTCTCTCACTCTTGGTGGGAATGCAAGTTGGTGCAACCACTTTGGAAAACAGCGTGGAGATTCCTCCAAAAATTAAAAATAGAGCTACTTTATGACCCTGCAATTGCGCTACTGGGTATTTACCCCAAAGATACAGATGTAGTGAAAATAAGGGCCATATATACCCCAATGTTCATAGCAGCAATGTCCACAATCGCCAAACTGTGAAAAGAGCTGAGATGCACTTCAACAGATGAGTAGATAAAGATGTGGTCCATATATACAATGTAATATTACTTAGCCATCAGAAAGGATGAATACCCAAATTTGTATCAACATGGATGGGTCTGGAGGAGATTATGCTGAGTGAAATAAGTCAAGCGGAGACAGTCAATTATCATATGGTTTCACTTACTTGTGGAACATAAGGAATAAAATAGAGGACTCTAGGAGAAGGAAAGGAAAAGTGAATTGGGGTAAGTCGGAGGGGGAGACAAACCATGAGAAATTGTGGACTCTGAGAAACAAACTGAGGGTTATGGAGGGGAGGGGGGAGAGGGTATGGGTGAGCTTGGTGGTCGCTATTAAGGAGGGCAGGTATTGCATGGAGCTCTGGGTGTGGTGCATAAACAATAAACCTTGGATCACTGAAAAAAAAATTGATGGAACCAGGACTTCAGAAAAAGTTAATACCCTGAAATTGGGAAAGTGGTGACAAAGCAAATTGATATTAAAATATAAACTGTCTTTAAAAGGGGCCTTTGTCAAATTTTTTCTTGCTGATTATATAGATGTCACTTTTGGTTTAGCTGAGGATGCTGATGGCTTTTGTTGTTGCCAAACATGAGTTTGGATCTGAGTTTGGAAGTGGGGCTGGTGATGTTGGATGAATCTTCATTATATATAAGAAAAGCAATGGTGGTTTTTCCACCATTCCCAGGGGGAATCTGGGAGATTGGAGGGGAGTGGAGATGGGAAGGGCAGAAAGAGAGAAAAGCAGCACCTGGGAGGTGTCTTAACAGATAGAAAATCGCCAGTGGGAGGGTGTCAGAATGCTTGCTCAGGAGGGAGGTTTAATAATTGTTTGCATTTCTCTGATGTTCATTCTCTCTATCCCTCTGACCTTTATTGAAATCCATTATGTGTACAAATGGGGTATATGTGTGTGTGTGTGTCTGTGTGTCTGTGAGTGTGTCTGTGTTGGAGGGCATTTCACTCTTGACTTGTTGTAGTGAATGAGTTCAGACTCAGAATAAGGAGATTCATAAATGCAATTTACTGAGCAGACTCTTGTCATAGCTCTGCTCTCTTCTCCTAAGACCCCATTTATCTTTCCAGTCATTCATCTGTCTGTAAGTGTCCTTCTCCTTCACACTTCCTCTATTAAGATGGCATATAAGCCTCAATCTAACCACCATTTTGGGTTATATTTTTCTGTGAACTCTGTGTATATGATTCAGTTTAACTTTTCTCAAGCAAATCTGTCTTTTGTCAATATAATTCCCGAACTCGTCTTCCATCACTGAACCTGAGTGAGTAGACTTTTTCTTCTAGACAGAACCATTACTAAGTAAGTGACCTCAAATGCTATGAGTGGGTGGAGAGACACATTTGGAAAAATCACGGCCAGATATACCCACTGCTGTATGGAATTGTAATTCAGGTTGGGTTTACCAAGGAAAATATTGTCCCCTTCTTTGAGACACACATTCACCTCATTGTGGGTGACTTGGCACATGAAATTCTTCCCATCTTTGCCAATGTAGGTAATGTAGATGGGATTCTGATTTACTAAGGATTTCACTGTGCTTCAAAAACAAATCACCTCACAGAATTTCCATTCAAAGTATTTGTGCTAAGTTTTTATTGAATAGACTTGTTTTATTTCCTCCAACTACAAAACTTTTGATCTTCTGCCCTCAACTGAATATGTGAGACATCTTACTGTATGCATCCTCTTTGGATAGCATCCAGAATATAAATATTAACTAAATGTCTATGTTTTTGTTGATAGTTTGCACATGGACTTTTTAAATTATTCTCCTGTGTTCTATCTTTTCTCATTAACATACAATCATTTCTAAAGCACCTATTACATGCCAGATGCCATTTGAGTTTCAGTGGCACCACAGAATCACTGTGCCCAAGGGACATGTAAGAGATTTTTAAGAGGTAGAGTACAATTTACAGTTGAATGCTTCCCTTTTATCTTCCTGGGATATTTAATGTCTGCTGGCCATACAGGGGTGCTTAGATATTATTGAATGACCAGATGATCATCTGTATTTTTGTCCTCCTTTTAGAACCCATTCCTTTCTCACCCCCAATTGATTTTTCAACTGTTCTCTTTCGTAAAAACCTCTTGAACTGATAAAGAAAAGGTAGATGGCCTTAATATGCCATTTATCTAGTACTTTACAAAATAAGGTTCAACTTTCCACATTTCTCTTATTACTACTATCTTCTTGTAATATAGTACATCCCTTTCTAGATTGTCATTACTTTTTTGTGTGTTTTATCTGACTCTGAACACACTGAACTACTTATTAGCCTAGACCTACAGTTCCTAAACTGTGGCACCACAGTGAATTCATAGGAGCACTTCAGGGCATTTTAAATTTTTGAAGGAAACATACAACATTTGTCAGACACTGTGTGAACTACTAGCTCAAGGTCATTCATTCACAATTTCAATAACAGATAAAGTTACATTTCTTTTGATGATGTCCTATCTCTGTGAAGCTGGGCTTTCTGCAACCACAGTGGTAAAAACAAGTACCACATGGAATTCAGCGTGGAGCAGGAAATGAGGGTGGTGGGGTCCAAGGTTTGATTTCAAGGCTTGAGAAGTTGTTTAAAGACACTAAGTTTGAGAAGGTTTGAGAAGTAGTGCAGAACCCAACAGACTTGTGTACCTTATAAGTAATTGTGTTTATTTAAAAATGAAATAGATATTATTTTCTTTCACTTTATATATATATATATTGATTTTTAAAAGTGAGACTCTGTTGTAGACATGAATATTTTTTAGGTTATTTGGACCTAACTACTTAATGAAGGGATCTGCTCAATTAATTTTGGCTTACTGGCATTGTCAGAAAAAAAATGATCTGGACATTAAGACTGCCATGAAGCCATGAACTGAGAAAAGTTTGGGAACCTCTGTCCTTGACTCTGACTTTGCATGTTATGTGCCTAGCATAGATCTGACTTGTGGTGAGTGCTCATATGCATTTACTGAATAAAATGCACTTATTTTTGAGGATAAATGAATGTTTCTTTGAAAATTGTCATGTCTTCTTAATATTTCTTTTATGTTTATAAAAATTCTCTTAACATAAATTCATTTAGAAATTTCTTACCATCTATGCATGTATAATGACTTGCAGTTTTAAACACAAGAGCCCTGATTTGCAATGATTATAGTTTTATATAGGAGTAGAAAATATGATGTTTTTATAACAATTTGACTCAAGGGTAGTACAATAAAACTAAAGTTATGGAAGTTCTTAGAAGTGCACAATTAAATTGACAATATTAATGTCTTAAAATTTAGAAAACAGAAGTTCTCAGTTAATTGATTTATGAAACTATTATATATCACCATATGAATTAGAAAAAAATTGAATATTGAATACAATTTAGCTATTGCTAACATCTCTGTTAGAATAAAAATGTACATTTGTGGTATTTTTATTTTTATAATTTCACCTTCTTGAGTTGTAATGGTACCTGTTAAATTTTTTCTTTCCCTTAGTAAACTTGTATCTTTTAGTATATCTACTATTCCAAAATTGATACCATTTTGCTTATTATTGGTGCAAATGAATCAATTCATTTAGACATTCAGAAAACATTTATTGGCTACCTGCCATTTGCAGAATCTGTTGTTAGTTTATATTGAAGGTCAGAGAGGAAAATAACTTATTTGGTAAAATTTTCTTTAAAGATTCTCTAGAATTTAATTGGTTTTAACTAAAAGGAAGACATTTAAGCACTAATAGACACTGCTGGAGAAACCCCTAAAGAGCTTTAATTATGAGATTCTGAATTATTGTTAGTGAAAGTATAATCCTTTCAGAGGGATCTACCAAAATTCCTTCTGGCTTTATAACTTTATACTGAATTCTCTGGAATATCAGTCTCCCTGTCTGGATTCATAATTTCCCTATTTTATCTGATGCTTTTTCTATTTTTTAAAGCTTTTTCCTCTCCTATCATAGCCTTCAATGATTTGCTGAGCCCAACAGCAAAGGACTAAATGTGAATTTTAGGAAGCCTTGTGTCCAGTTTCAAGCAGATGGGAACATCTCTATGGTAGCCAATGTGGATCTGACTTCTTTTATAGAAGATTTTGCAGAAATTATTTTCTCTCCTGTGTCTTAACCCTATTCTTTTATAGTTTGTTTTCTCTGTTTTTTTTTTTTTAAAGATTTTATTTATTCATTTGACACAGAGAGAGAGATTACAAGTAGGCAGAGAGGCAGGCAGAGAGAGAGGAGAGAGGAGGAAGCAGGCTCCCTGCTGAGCAGAGAGCCCGATGTGGGCCTCGATCCCAGGACCCTGGGATCATGACCTGAGCCGAAGGCAGCGGCTTTAACCCACTGAGCCACCCAGGCGCCCTGTTTTCTCTGTTTTGCAGTCACTTTCAGTAATACGCTTCTTGTTGCATATGTTATTGTTTGAATACCAGCTGATAGCTTTGGTAATGAAAAACAGAAATAATAGCTCAGTGTTCAGCTTATATTTCCATGGGCAGGAAAGTGATTTGTTCATTTATGCTTGGTTTGCATAAGTTAGCACTTGAAGGGATTGAATGAGTCCTCTGCTATCAACTTGAAAAATATATTTAAATTAAATCTAGTGGTGAAGTTAAATATAATAAGTTCCCAGATACTAATGGTTTTAATTTTGTCAGAATATGTATAATTTTACTTGACAATCGAAATATTAAGCAAGACAGTTTCATAATTTAACAAAATTTTTCCTTGTTTTGAATATTGTTTCCCTTTAGTTATTTATATATACAAAATCAGGGTGCTTTCTAGTAAGCCTTAACTTGCTATTTTTTCCTTCAAGTGAAAAAGTTTCCTTTCCTCTTTCTACGTTGGATAATATAAATGAAAGCTCAAGAGATACAACGTACCAAAAAATTATGTTTAGTAAAAACTGATTCACAGAAAACAATATATGGAAATATGGCATAACATTACTCTTAAAATAGATTTCATTCTTAGTATATACTTTGAATTGGGTTTGTATGAAAATATATAGGAATGTGAAAGAATCTATAGTGTATATACCATTGAAATTCATAGGTCATACATTATCCAAGCAAAATGATTTTCTTACTGGCATTATTTTTTTTTAAATAAACGCTCACATAAAGAATTTAAAAACTTGACAGTTTTCTGGTTGGACATATAAATTAAGGAAGCAACACAAGTTTCTATTGGTTCATAGATGAGAAACAACTTCTATAAATTATCCAGACATTTTCTCACCTCTATTTCCCACCTTTAATTGTTGCAAAAATGGTCTATTAATTTACAACAAAGAAGCCAAGAATATACAATGGAGAAAGGACAGTCTTTTCAATAAATGGTGCTGGAAAAATTGGACAGCCGCATGCAAAAGAATGACATTGGACAATTATCTTACACCACACACAAAAATTAACTCAAAATGGATTAAAGACTTGACAATAAGACCTGAAGCCATAAAACTTTTAGAAGAAAACATAGTCAATAAGCTCTTTGACACAGATCCTGGAAATATTTTTTTGAATCACCAAAAAGCAAAAGCAGCAAAAACAAAAATAAATAAGTGGGACTACATCCAATTAAGAAGCTTCTGCACAGCAAAGAAAACCATCAGCAAAATGAAAAGGAAACCTACTGAATGGGAGAAACTATTTGCAAATCATATATCTGATAAGGGTTTAATATCCAAAACATAAAAATATTCCTACAACTCAATAACAACAACAACAGCAAAAAATCTGATTTAAAGTGAGCAGAAGATCTGTATAGACATTTTCCCAGAGAAGACCTACAAATGGCCAGCAGGCACATGACAAAATGTTCATTATTAATCACTTGGGAAATGCAAATCAAAACCACGATGAGATTTTCCCTTATACTTGTTAGAATGGCTATGATTGAAAGACAAGAAATAACAAGTGTTGGTGAGGATGTCGAGAAAAGGAAACACTTGTGCACTGTTGGTGAAAATACAAAATGGTGCAGTCACTATGGAACACATTATAGAGTTTTCTCAAAAAATTAAAAATAGACCTACCATATGATCCAGCAACACTACTTCTATTTATCTGAAGAAATGAAAACACTTACTAAAAAAAAAAAAAAGTACCCCCATGTTCATTGCCACATTATTTACAATAGTCAAGATGTGAAAGCAACATCAAAATTCTCATTAATGTGTGAATGGATAGAGAAATTATGGTATAGATATAATAGAATATTATTCAGCCATAAAAAAGAATGAGATCTTACCATTTACAACAACATGGATGGACCTCAAGGGCATTATGTTAAATGAGATAAGTTAGAGAAAGACAAACAGTCTATGATCTTTCTTATCTAGATTTTTTTATGTGAAATAAATAAAAAAGCTTACAACTATAGAAAACAAATTGGTTGTTGCCAAAGGTGGGCGTGGTGTGTGAAAAAAAATGGGTGAGCTATTTTTTTTTTTACTTTAAATAAATTAAATAACAATAGTTGATATAAGCAAGAGAATTCAAAAACTCAGCAGTTTTCTGGTTAGAAATATAAATTAAGAAAGCTATACAGTAAATATTAATTGATACATAGATGAGAAACAACTTCTATAAGTTATTTAAACATTTTTCTCACCTCTATTTAAGATTGGCCCAAACTGATTTAGAACAGATCTTTTTCTATAAGTCCACAGAGAAAGGAGACTTTGCACCCTAATTTAATAATATCCCCTAGTGTATAGAGGTTGATGCTAGGCAAGTTACTGGGAAGTGCACCTTTGGCCAAGGAATCCTTTCATTTCCCTTTTTTTTTTAAATTTTATTTTTATTATTTGCCCAAGGGGTACAGGTCTGTGAATCATCAGGCTTACATCTTTCNATATAGAGGTTGATGCTAGGCAAGTTACTGGGAAGTGCACCTTTGGCCAAGGCATCCTTTCATTTCCCTTTTCTTTCTCTTTTAGAACCCCTGTACTTTGCTTTCTAGTTTTCTAGTGCTTGAATGGAGGCAGGAAGCCATACTGAGAGAAATATGAATAGCCAGTTGCATGTCCTGGCTGAATCTATTATTGTGCTATCTTTGCCATACTATCTCATGTCTTTGCACCTTTTGACCTCCATCATAGAAAAGCAATATGGTAATAATATGTGCATTTTAGTGTTGAGATATAAAGTAACATGAAGGTACTTTGCCCTCTAATGGGCCTCTGAAGTCCTTGAATAGGTTAAAATTATACCACTTTTCTTAACTTCCTTCCCTCCTGCTCCCAAAACTATTGAAATTGCCAGCCTTACTACAATACCTATTGGGGAAATATTTTCTGTCCTGATTACTTTGCTTTTACACATATAGAAATGATCAGAATTTAACAACAAATTTATATATCCAATCTGGACTTCTCTGCCAAATGCTAAATGCCCATACTCCATGTTTCTACTGAAACATTTATTTGGATGTATAATTACATCAATCTCATCATTACCAAACTTAACCTCTGATCTTTCCATCCATCCAAACCTATTTCATGAGCAGCCATTTACTATCTCATTTGATAGAATCTCTTCTACTAGTCACTCTATCCAAAAACCTTGGGTACCTCTTTATCACCTCTTTCTCTCCCACCCTACTTCTAATCATCAAGCAATTTTCATGTTTAAAACTTCAGTCTCTATCTAGACTCTGCTCTTCCCCCACCCGCTTGTAACAGCTACCATTTTGTCAAAAAAAATTTTTTTAAATAATTTCTTACCTAGACTATTGGATCAGGTAATAAACATCCCAATAGGATTTCCTACTTCAATTTGCATCCATCTATGACTATTCTCAACACAGATTCAGAATAATCTTTTTAAAATGTTGGCTCACATAACTCAAAACCCTGTAGAGACTCCCCACTTCACTTAGATTAAAAGCCAATATTCATACAATACTTTTTTATTATTATTATTATTATTAACATATAATGTATCATTTGCTTCAGGGTACAGGTCTGTGAATCATCAGGCTTACACCTTTCATAGCACTCACCATAGCACAAACCCTCCCCAGTGTCCATAACCCATCCACCCTATCCCTACCCTCCCACCCCCCAGTAACCCTCAGTTTGTTTTGTGAGATTAAGAGTCTCTTACGGTTTGTCTCCCTCCCTGGTCCCATCGTACCATGCTCTTCAAGGTCCTGTATGATCAGTCTTTATCCCCTTTCCCATCTGATCCAGTCTCTTATGGCTTTTCTTCTCTCATGATTTCCAGCCAAATACTTGCTGCTTCTGCAACACACTAGGCTACTAGGCACTCTCTGTCCTAGAGCCTTCAGTCTGGTAGTACCTCTGTCTGAATCTCTGTCTCCTTCTCCTTCTTCCCTAGTATCACCTCGGTTAACCTGCTCACCTCTATCAAATCTTTATTCAAACTTCACCTCCAAATAAGGCCTACCTTGACCACAGTATTAAAGATTGCAATGTATTCCCTATCCTACCTCACCCCATTTTCCCAAATCCTCCTTATCCTGCTCTCTTTTTTTCTCCCAAAGCACATATCATTTCAAATTCCATATAATTTACTTATTATTTATCATATTTTTCTTATTTTCTCTCCCTATCCAAAAGCTACACGAGGGCAAAATTTTTCTTCATTGATGTCCCAAATACCTAGTACAGTACTTGATAAATACTTGTTAAATGAATGGATAACGTCTTAAGCATTCTTCATATAATTGCATGTTTAAAAAGTTGCTTACTCATCCATAGAAATTGGCCTCCAGTAACAAAATTCCATGTAGTGTGGCAGAAGCTTTCCCCATTGGTCATATTACAGAGTTCATATTTCTGAAACTAATTAGTATTTCTGAAACTTCAGAATTAAAATCTGGGTCAATATATGCCTGCAAAACTGTTAATATGTTTAGAAACGTAGAATATGTATGGTATGTTATAAATATATATATATGTCATAATAAATAAATAAACACAGACACACATACACGTGACGAAGTGTTTTAAGAAATTATTGGGGAATTTTGGTACTTAGTAAAAGCTCCCAAGAGACGTTCGTTAGCAGTTAACACAGGTTCTGGAGTCTCAGTTAAATCTTGGTTACTCAACCTCCTAACATGTGACTTTGGACACATTATTGGACATTTCTGCCTTTGTAAAAACTGTACCTTCCTGTAGTTGAGTACTATAGCTAGCTTCTGATAATGATGGGAAAAAGAAACATAATGGGTACCATACTTCTTACAATCTGCAAATTAATATACCCAAATTTGTGTGCGGATGTTTATATTTTTGGGATATAAATTCTCATGTGAGCCAATGAATTGTACAGTAGATGTGTTTTCAGTGATAGGTTGAAAAGACATGATAGTAGTAGCATGCATCTCAGGAGGTCGTTGTAAGAAATAAAATAATCCTTGTAGAGTTCTCAGATCAATACCTGGTACAGAGTAAATGCTCAGCATTGATGGATCAAAAGAAAAAAGAAGTAAACAAAATACACTATACAAACATGTTTTTTAGACAAGCATTAAGTTTTTAAATCAGTTGTATCACTTTATTAAAAACATGCCATTATTTTTGTTCTTTTTCTAACCTATATTGCAATATATATATATTGTTTTATTCTTTGATGATTTAAATCCATAACATTTGGGCACCTGGGTGGCTCAGTGGGTTAAAGCCTCTGCTTTCAGCTCAGGTCATGATCTCAGGGTCCTGGTATCGAGGCCTGCATCGGGCTCCCTGCTCAGTGGGGAGCCTGCTTCCCGCCCCCCTCTCTGCCTGCCTCTCCCTCTCTCTCTCTCTCTCTGCCTGCCTCTCTGCCTCCTTGTGATCTCTCTCCCTCTGTAAAATAAATAAATAAAATCTTAAAAAAAATCCATAACATTTGTTATGCAATGAAAACAAAAGGTAGCTATGTTGGCCTCTTTACTGACACATATGTATATATTCTTTTCTTTATAAGAAAGACAACATTTGTTGTTGAAAAGTTTCGTAGAAATCTATGATGAAGGCAGATAGAAAATATCAAGTAAACAAGTTGTGTCCTTCTCAGAATGAAGCAGTTCTTGTGAACAGCATCAACTCAGCACCACAGGATATCCCATTTACCTGTTCTATGAAAATTTCCCATTGTTGAAGGACATGGAGTCTATTTCACACTTAAAAGTGTATTTGTCTTCTCTTCAACCTCACACTTCCTTTCATGTTGCTGTGATTTTTTTCAACTTCTCTGTACATCCTCCCCCAAAACAGCAAAAATAAATACAAAAAGTAAATGAAGAAAAAAACCCAAGGTACAACATTTAAGGTTAAATAATAAATTACACAGAAATTAAATAATTCAAACAATATCTAAAATTACTTCCTCAGAGCATTGAAATTTCTACTTGAAATCAACCTTTTCCTTAAAGCATCCCAGAATTTTACCACAGTGAGTGACCATTGGGAAGGGATGAAGAGAAAGAGAGAGAAAATTATATTCTAATTCCTTTTTATGATAGCTAACTTTATTGTAATAGATGGTAGTTTTTGAGACTGGGAGGGAGCCAATGGGGGGCTTCTGAGTTGCTGGTCAGATTCCACTGCTTGGGCTATGAGGTTGTTATTTTATTCATTTTGTGATCACTTTATATAATTAATCAAACTCTGCATAAATTGTGGACTTTTTAAAATGTATGATATACTCATTAAAAACATACAAAACTTATTTTGCAATATGCGACAACATGGATGAACCTTGTGAATATTAAGTGAAATAAGTCAATCATAAAAAGATAGATATTTCATGACCCCATTTATATGAGCATCTAAAAGAGTCAAATTCATAGAAACAAAGAGTAGAAAGTTGGTTACCAGGTGTTGGGGAGGAGGGAGGAAAGGGGAGTTACTAAGCAACAGGCATAAAATTATACTCAAGTAAGATCTGTCAAGCTTTAGAGGTCTTTTTATATCATTGTCCCTATAGTCAACAAATAATACATTGTACACTTAAAGTTTTGTTAAGAGGGTAGATGTCATGTTAAGCGTTCTTTCCACAATAAAAAGGATTCAGAAGCTTTTAACTTGATTGGCAGTTGTGTAAGAAAAGATTTCATTATAGGAACCAGTTTAAAAACTGATTTTAACCAATCAACCCAAAGAACCAATCAGCAAAACAAAGATTGGGGATGTCCAGGAAAAGACTGACAAAATGAAGGAACATCTAGAATCCATGTTGTGCAGGAAATTGGGCTGGCAAAGGAGGACTGAATTGGCATATGGTGAGTTCATACAATCAGCTCAACCTGAGAGTTGGTGCAGGATACCTTCACTTCAATGTTGGTACCTTTCAAAGCATCAGTACTGCGCAGCATTGGGCAGCAGCGCCTCCTGAAGGAAAGCACATTCATTACTGGAAATGTTTGAAAAGGGCCTGGATGATCGCTTCTCAGGGGACTGGATGGGATAAACTTGGTAAGCCATCTGATAAGATTTCTTCTAATATTCAGATTCTATAAAATGTACTTTACTTTAAAGACAGGAACTACCTTCCTATTTTTTTTGTTCTTTCTACTAGAGTAGAAAAAAGAAAGGTATTATGGCATGACTATCAGAGTCTTGTTCAGAAACCTTTCGCAAGTAGATGAAGTATTTTAGTGCTTTAAATAGAATAAATGCTAGCCTCAAATGCTTAATTGAGGGAAAAAATGCCCAGGTTGATTTTTTTATAAAAATTAAATTATTGTATTTGATAGCTTGCTAATTTTCTTTTTATTTGCTATAATGGTTATTAGTTATAAGTCCTAATTGTCCAAAAGTAAATATTCAAAAATATTTGTTCTGAAAAAAAAAAGATGAGTTTAATGATGTAGGACTTGTTAGTTCTACAGAACATATTAACTAGAATGTATTAACTATAGCACTATTAGTTTTTAATGCTTAAGGGGTACTAACTATATACTCTTTTGGGAAGAGAAAAGTTTAACAGCCTCTAAAAACTGGTCTAACCCACTATGTCCTGAGCTAGGAAGGAAGAAGATCCCAGGGTATCGACTTACACCTAGTAAGGGCTGTTCATGAAGACATGCATCTGAGGGTATTTAACATACATTTTCAATTAATTCAACTGTTGTTTGAGTGCCTTTATGGGATCAAGGATAAATGAATAAATTGCATTATTTTTTCCATGAGAAGACAGGCTAAAGGGAGAAACAGATGAATGAACCTATAATTACAGTCCAGTAAGACAGGAGCTACCATAGAAACATGTCACAGTGCTGCAGGATCAGAGAGGAGGGGCATTTATTCAGAAAGGAAGGCCAAGGAAAGCTCTTTGAAAATGTGAAATTTGAGTTTTAATTTTGGAAGGTTGAGTTCATGTTGGCCAGTTGAAGAGGAATGAAAGGATTCTGGCAGTAGAATGTCTCCGTCATCCAATAGCCTGATATTTCCAGGGAGCTGGTGTCCTAAGAAAACACTGCACCAGTCACAAACCATAGAGTGAATCAAGCGAGTGGAGAGCTGAGTATCCCAGAACATGAGCTGCCTACCTGGAGGGGCAGGGCACAAAACAAGGGCTAAAATAGGGTGATTAGAAGTAAGGTTGGTATATAAGTTGAAGCAGAACTGAGAACTAATATTTGAATATACATGTAAAAAAAAAGATTTTATTTATTTAAATGAGAGAGAGAGATAGATTATGAGCAGCAGGGAGGGGTAGAGGGAGAAGCAGACTCCCTGCTGAGCAGGGAGCCTAATGCAGGATTCAATTCTAGGACTCTGGGATCACGACCTGAGCTAAAGGCAGATCCTTAATCCACTGAGCCACCCAGGCATCCTGAATATGACCTTTTTATATAGCTTTCTGGTGTGTGGCTGGTGGCTTTATGGGTTGTGATGTGTCTTTAGAGTAGCATCAGACACCCAGCTGGTAGCCTCTAGTAGCCCTGACCATTTCTTCTGGAAAAGCCAGATATTGGCCTCTTTGCTTTTTGTATGAGTTTTATAAAACTGTAGTAATTACTAAGAAAATTACTTAGTTTTTCTGCCTGTGAAAAAGATGTGATTTTAGCAGAGGTAAGAGAAACAATATATTCAATTACATGTTGTCATTTTTTATTATTTAATAATTCTGTATAATAGTCATTAAATTAAAAAGTGATGAGGAAAAAAGGCCCTGATTTCCATGAACGGTGATCTTAGTTGTGATTCTGTAAGTTTGGCCAACTATGAAGGTAGGTAAGGTAGCTGAGAGTAGATGGTAGATTTCTGCTCTTGGTTAGCTTTTTGCCTGATTGCTCATTACTCCCTGACTTTTAGGTTAACTCCAGAGCAGGTCAGCTCAGCACATCTGATTGTGACAGATGACCAAGGTGGTCTAGTTTTCCCCTCGGCCTGATGAAACCTTAGACAGGTTTCTTCTTGATTCTGGGATCCTGATTTCTCTTTTCGTAGAGCATTTATTTTAGAAAACTTGCCATTGTGAATTCTTTGTGTGCTTTTTTGAGATGTAAATATTTTTAAAAACATCTGGCTAGTTTACAATCCAGGAATATCTTTCTCAAGGACATGAGAATCATTCTTTTGAAATGTAGTCATCAAGAAAGCTAGTACTCCTAGATCTTGTCTCCCAGGCTCCGTGGGAGGGCAGGATCTTAACTTCAACAAATGCCAATCAGCAAAAACACATGGTGTAATCACACTGACCAACCTTTCCTCTTCCCTCCCTCATGTCCTCCAGTAGTTTTCCACTAGCTCACCGAGGCTTAAAAATTCTCACCTTTGGTTCTGTAGAGTTGAGCTCAATCTCTCTTTCCTATAAGACTTCCTATGATAGTCTTAAATAAAGTCTTCCTTATTTAACTTGTCCATGACACTTATTCTTTGACATGGGTGGACTCAGAATTATGCTGAAGGATGGCCACATAGAACTATAGCCAAACAGAGCATCCAGTATAAGGTGAAATAGGCCAGTGATATGTATTCATTCTCAGTGACTGGAAATTTTGAAAATTCAGGCAGAAAGCACATATTCCTTCAGTTCTGCATGCATGGAGTGAATTTTTTTTTTCCTTTGAGAGAGTACACAGAGTGGGGGAGGGGCAGAGAAAGAGGGAGGGGGAGAATCTTAAGCAGGCTCCACACCCAGCATGGAGCCCAACTCAGGGCCTGATCTGATGACCTTGAGATCATGACCTGAGCCGAAATCAAGTGTTGGTTGCTTAACCAATTGAGCCACCCAGGTGCCCCACATGGAGTGAACCTTTGAAGGATTTCCACTGGGCTGAAGTCTAGGCCAAAAGATCTTTAAAAAGGTATAATAATGAAAATTATTTGGGGAAGACTAATTACCTGTACAAACTGAAAATGAATATGAGATCTTCATATGAGAATGGAACATGGAGTTAANGGGGGAGAATCTTAAGCAGGCTCCACACCCAGCATGGAGCCCAACTCAGGGCCTGACCTGATGACCTTGAGATCATGACCTGAGCCGAAATCAAGTGTTGGTTGCTTAACCAATTGAGCCACCCAGGTGCCCCACATGGAGTGAACCTTTGAAGGATTTCCACTGGGCTGAAGTCTAGGCCAAAAGATCTTTAAAAAGGTATAATAATGAAAATTATTTGGGGAAGACTAATTACCTGTACAAACTGAAAATGAATATGAGATCTTCATATGAGAATGGAACATGGAGTTAATTATCCTTCTGTGCATTGGAGGAGATGAGTTATTTTTTCAAAAGTTAAGATGGAAAATTAGGTTATATTTGCAATAAATCTCTTTTTATGATGTTGAGTTTTCTTTGGACATTTTTTCCAGCCTTCCAACTAGTGAAGATAATTGGGTAGGGTATTTCAATGATTCTTAAATGCCAACTTTGCTTATGAAAAAAAAAACTGGGTCAAAAATGCAAATATAGCATTCTGTTTTAATGCAAAGATGAGAAATAACATAAACAATTATCTGACAAATGGCAGCTGTGTAAACTGCAGGATACTAAACTGGTATCTTAGCAGGGGTGTCATTATCTATAGGCCATTAAAAGTTTGTCTCTTTATTATTTAATTTTTATTGGCTTAGGTTTTAAAAAGGGAAAGATAAACTCCCCAACTGAAAGCTTTATTACTTTTACTACATGAATGTTGCTCTATTACTAAAAAGATACCATGTTATTTGATTAAAGTTCTCAAAAGATTAGCCCCAGCTTTTTTAGTATTTGCATTTAGAGATAAGGAAACTGAATGTGTGTGTATGTGTACATGTGAAATGGTGAAGCTGAGAAAACTTTTATGTTGACATTATGCTTGCTAAAAATTATCTTCACAATTCATACAGATTATTAATTCCTGAAAATTTTTAATATTTTTACTAAGTTTTGGATGCTGTTAATTTCAGGACATGAGTCTTTACGCATAGGATTCTGTTTGTCTATATGGAAGTGGGCAGTTAATGGGACTAATTGCGGTGAAAAAGTAATGTCTATGAGGTTACCTTCTATTACTCCTGTTTACTACTTCTTCTTCTTCTTCTTTTTTTTTTTTTCACTCCTAAGTACCACCTCCCTATTTCATTTCAGGTATTCAGTATCCTGTTAATTGTAATCCAAACTCCCCTGGAGAGAAATTAGTAATTACTTGTGGGTTCATGAATACCAGTTGATGCACTTTCTTCATTATTTTCTTTGACATGACAACTACACTGATCAGAACAAAGTATCTGTACTTAGGATTTTGACTTCATCAAGACATTTTGCAAGTTGTCTCTGATATATTGATGATATATTCTACATTATAGAAATATAAGCTAGATTCCAGTATCCCTACATAGATTAACTATCAAATGTGTATATTTTTAATATGCCTAATAATAAACTGATGTCAACAAGAAAAAAAGAATTATCTAAGGCGTAGCTGTGTCCTTGTTCCTGTACAATATATTTTTAAAAATTAATGAATGAGGGGTGCCTGGGTGGCTCAGTCAGTTAAGCATCTGTCTTCGGCTCAGGTCATGATCCCAGGGTCCTGGGATCAAGCCCCGCATTGGGATCTCTGCTCAGCAGGGAGCCTGCTTCTCCTCCTCCCTCTGCCTGCAGCTCCCCCTGCTTATGTGCTTTCTCTCTCTCTCTCTCTCTCTCTCGCTGTCAAATAAATAAATAAATAAATATTTTAACATAAAAAAATTTAAAAAAATGAAAGTAACGCATATTTGGAAACACTCTAATTTTTAAAAGAAATACTATGTGAAGCCTGGAAGAAAAGTGAGATTATTGTACACAGTGGTATCAGGACCTGTTTAAAAGTGATCTAGAAGGGAGGAGTGAAGATATTGGAGTGGTACAGAGATCCTGAGCTGGCCTGTCCCTTGAACACAGCAAGATCAACATTAAATCATTTTGAACAACTAGGAAATTGATCTGAGAATTAAGAAAGCAGTCTGTATAGTTGGAGGGAAAGAATGTGGCAGGTGAAAGGTTCAGAGGTGTAAACTGGGAGAGAGAAAAGCTTTGGTGCTGTGGAGGGGTGGGAATCTTTTTTGTGGAGCAAGTCAGAGAGGGAGGGAGAGTGGTCTGTATGGTTCACCTGCGGTGCTGTGGTATGGGGAAGCCTGGGTCACAGGGGGAGAATGTAACCTTTCCTAGAGTGCATTCAGGAGAGGGTATTTTGCCTCTTCAAGGACATAAGACCTGCCAAGTGGTATTGAGCAGCCTTTCAACAGCATGGAACAGAGGCACATGCAGAGGGTGGATAAGCTGGTCACAACTTTTCATTGTGCTTCAACATAGACTCTGGGCACCCAGGCTGGCAAGTCACTGCTTTTCTGGGACAGAAAGGTGGTTGGTGAAGTGCTGGTGAGGCTCCCTTCTGGGCAAAGGGAGTGGGTCCATGTGCTGCTGGGTACTTTAAGATTTATTGTTTTGAATCCCAGCCACAGGCCAGAAATAAAACACAGGAGAACTGAGGCACTGGACCTGCCAATGGCTGAGTCCAGATAGGTTGAGAGCAGGGATCTGACAAAAGCCTGGGACACAGAAGAGGAGATTGTTCACTTTTCTGTGAGGGTTTCCTGAACAGTAGCACCCCCCCCCACCCCACCTGGGAATGAGAGAGCAGGTGACTCCATCTTCTTCTCCTCCTGACTCCCTCTTCCAGAGTGAAACACAGCACCTCCAGTAGAGGCTGGAGGCACTTACACCAAACCCTACTCCCTGACCCTGACAGGGACATCTTTGTTAGGGAAGGTGTGACTGAGCCAGACCAGTCTCTCTTAGAAGACCAACACAGGCCATTCCCATGCATCAAGGCTACTGGTCATAGAATGCTCCAAAGCATCAGCTTCAGTTCCAGGGGAAATAGGACCAGGCTTTTTTTTTTATTATTATTTCAATTCTTAATTTCTTTATATT
This sequence comes from Ailurus styani, assembly GCA_002007465.1. Lineage (NCBI taxonomy): Eukaryota > Metazoa > Chordata > Mammalia > Carnivora > Ailuridae > Ailurus > Ailurus styani. Next base: position 397,533 of record LNAC01000757.1, read on the forward strand.
TTTATTTTATTCTTAATTTTTTAATTAATTTTTTCCCTTTAGCATCAGGCTTATAGCTTTTTGTTCATTTGTTGGCTTGTTTCCTTTTCTTGGTTTTTTTTTTTTTTTGGATAAGGCTTTTTCCCCCCTCTTTTTTCCTTCTTTCTTTTTCTTTGGAATTAGGCTTATACTTTTTGTTTGTCTTTTTGCTTTCTTGTTCCTTTTCCTTTTTACTTGGATCAGGCTTTTTTTTAAATTAGGCTTATCTTAACAAACATATCAAAGCACACATAGTTAGAGGTCCAAACACTCTCTGAAGCTAGTAAGGAGGAACTCTGAGGAGGATTGACTTATGGGAAAGAACAGCCAAAATACAACAGCAAAGTGCACACAGCATAGGCCATAAATACTTCCTAAAGTGCCAAGCCCTGGACAGTGTAAGATCCATTCTTAATACAGTATTACTCTTAGCAGGAGGAAATATAGCAAGGTTTCATAACACCCAAAAGACAGAAACCTAGACATAATGATAAGATGGAGGAATTCTCCCCAAAAGAAAGATCAAGAAGAAATCATAGCCAGGGATTTGCTCAAAACAGATATAAGCAATGTATCCAAACAATAAATTAGAACAATGGTCATAAGAATACTAGCTGGGCTTGAAAGAAGCATAGAACATACCAAAGAAACCCTGGCTATATAGTGATAAGAGACCTAAAAACTAGTCAGGCTGAGTTAAGAAATGCTATAAGTGAGATATGAAATTGACTAGGTGTAATCACAATGAGGTTGGAAGAATCAGAGGAATCAGAATCCGCGGGCGAGAGGCCGTCGTCGCCGCGGAGCCCCGAGCAGGCCGAGGAGCGGCCGCGCTTCCAGTTCTTAGAGCAGAAGTATGGCTACTACCACTGCAAGGTAGTAGCCTTGATACATGATATAGAAGATAAAATTATGGAAAATAATGATGCTCAAAAGAAGAGGGAAAGAAAACTATTAAATCATGCAAATAGACTTAGGGAACTGAGTGATTCCATGAAGCACAATAATAGCCATATCATCAGAATCCTAGAAGAAGAGTGGGGGGAAAAGGGGAAGGGGGTTTACTTGAAGAAATTATAGCTGAAAACTTCTCTAATCTGGGAAGTAATAGGGCAGTCAAGTCCAAAAGGCACAAAGAAATCCCCTCAAAATCAACAAAAACAGGTCAACACCAAGACATGTTGCAGTGAAACTTGCAAAATAAAAAAGACAGAGAGTTCTAAAAGCAGCTGGGGACAAAAGGTCCTTAACCTACAAGGGTAGACACATAAGGTTAGCAGCAGACCTGACCATAGAAACATGGCAAGCCAGAAAAGAGTGACATTATATATTCGATATGCTGAATAGGAAATATTTGCAGCCAAGAATACTATATCCAGCAAGGCTGTCATTCAGAATAGAGAGAAAGGTAAAAAGATTCAAGACAAGCAAAAACTGAAGGAGTTCATGAACACAAAATCAGCTTTGTAAGAAATATTATAGGGGACTCTGAGTGAGAAAGAGAGACCAAAAGTGACAAGGACTAGAAAAGAACAGAGACAATCTACAGGAACAGTAAGTTAATGTGTAAGAAAATAGCAGTAAATTTATATCTATCAATAATTATTCTAAATTATTCTAAATGTAAATGGACTCAGTGCTTCAATCAAAAGATATAAGGTATTAGAATGGATTAAAAAATAAGACCCATTGATAAGCTACTTACAAGAGAATAATTTTAGACCCAAAGACACCTCTAGAATGAAAGTGAAGGGGTGTCTATCATGCTAATGGACATCAAAAGAAAGATGGAGTAGACATTTTTACATCAGACAAGCTAGATTTTTTAAAAAGGTTTTATTCATTTATTTGTCAGAGAGACAGAGTGCACAAGCAGGGGGAATGGCAGGCAGAGGAAGAAGCAAGCTCCCACTGAGCAAGGTGCCCAATGTGGGACTCAATCCCAGAATCCTGGGATCATGACCTGAGCTGAAGGCAGATACTCAACTGACTGAGCCACCCAGGCATTGCAGAAAAGTACAATTTTAAAACAAAGTCTGCAATAAGAGATGAAGAATGGTATTATATCATAAGTAAGGGGTCTATCCAACAACAAGATCTAACAATTATAAATATTTATGCCTCCAACTTGGGAGTAGCCAAATATATAAATCAATAACAAACTTAAAACTCACTGATGATAATACAATAATAATAGGGGACTTTAACACCTCACTCACATCAATGGATAGAGTATCTAAGCAGAAGATCAACAAGGAAACAAAGGTTTTGAATGACATACTGGACCCGATGGACATAACAGATATATTCAGAGCATTTCATCCTAAAGCTGCAGAATACACATTCTTTTCAAGTGCAAATGAAACATTCTCCAGAATGGATCACATACTGGGTCACCAATCAGACCTCAACAAGTACAAAAAGATGGAGATCATACCATGGATGGTCAGATAACAGTCCTATGGAACTTGAAGTCAGGCATAAGAAAAAAATTTGGAAAGACCACAAATACATGGAGGTTAAAGAGCATCCTACTAAAGAATGAATGGGTTAATCAAGAAATTAAAAATGAAATTAAAAAACTACATGGAAGCAAATGAAAACACAACAGTCCAAAACCTTCTGGAGACAGCAAAAACAGTCCTAAGAGGGAAATAGTCAGCAATACAGCCCTTCCTTAAGAAGCAAGGAAAACCTCAAATACACAGCCTAATCTTACACCTAGTGGAGCTGGAAAAAGAAAAGCAAATAAAGCCTAAAACCAACAGAAGTGGGGAAAAATTAAGATCAGAGGAGAAATAAATGGTATAGAAATAAAAAACCCAGTAAAGCAGAGCAATTAAACTAGGAGCTCCTTCTTTGAAAGAATTAACAAAATTGATAACCTCCTAGTCAGACTTATCAAAAAGAAAAGAGAAAGGTCCCAAATAAATAAAATCACAAATGAAAGAGGAGAGATCACAAGCAACACCACAGAAATGCAAGCAATTATAAGAGAATATTATGAGCAATTGTATACCAACAAATTGGGCAATCTGGAAGGAATGGATAAATTCCTAGAAACATCTAAATTACCAAAACTTAAATAGGAAGAAATAGAAAATTTGAACAGACCTGTAACCAGCAAAGAAATTGAATCAGTAATCAAAAATCTCCCAACAAATAAGAGTCCAGGGCCAGATGACTTTCCAGGAGAATTCTACCAAACATTCAAAGAAGAGTTGTACCTATTCTTCTGAAACTTCCAAAAAATAGACATGGAAGGAAAACTTCCAGACTCATTCTATGAGGCCAGCATTACCTTGATTTCACCATCAAACAAATACCCCATCAAAAAGGAGGAATACAGACCAATATCCCTAATGATCATGGATGCAAAAATTCTCAAGATAGTTAATTGAAACCAACAGTACATTAAAAGGATTATTTATCACAACCAAGTGGGATTTATTCCTGGGCTTTAGGGATGGTTCAATATCTATAAAATAATGAACATGATACTTCACAATAATAAAAGAAAGGATAAAAAATCATATGATCCTCTCAATAGATGTAGAAAAAGCCTTTGACAAAATATAGCATCCTTTCTTCACAAAAGCCTACAAGAAAGTAGGGATAGAAGAAATATACCTCAACACCGTAAAGGCCATACACAAAAGACCCAAAGTTCATATTATCCTCAATGGGGAAAATCTCTTAGGTCAGAACAAGACAGGGATGTCCATTCTCACCACTGTTATTCAACATAGTACTGGAAGCGCTACCTTCAGCAATTGGACAACAAGAAGAAACAGAAGGCATCTATATCATCAAGAAAGAAGTCAAAATTTCACTCTTCACAGACAACATGATACTCTATGTAGAAAACCCAAAAGATTCCACTGCAAAATTGCTAGAACTAATTCATAAATTCAGCAAAGTTGCAGGATATAAAAATCAATATACAGAAATCTGTTGCGTTTCTATATACCAGTAATGAAGCAGTAGAAAGAGAAATCAAGGAATCAATCCAATTTACAATCACACCTAAAACTGTAAAATATCCAAGAATAAACCTAATGAAAGAGGTAAAAGATCTGTGTGCTAAAAACTGTAAAACACTGATAAAAGAAATTGAAAAAGACACAAAGAAATGAAAAAACATTCCATGCTCATGGATTTGAAGAACAAATATTGTTAAAATGTCTATACTACCCAAATCAATCTACACAGTCAGTGCAATCCCTACCAAAGTAATGCCAGCATTTTTCACAGAGCTAGAATGAACCATCCTAAAATTTGCATGGAACCACAAAAGACCCCAAATACCCAAAGTAATGTTGGAAGAAAGACAAGTGGGAGGCATCACAATTCCACACTTCAAGCTCTATGACAAAGCTGTAATCCTCAAGAAAATATGGTACTGGCACAAAAACAGACACATAGATCAATGGAACAGAATAGAAAACCCAGAAGTGGACCCACAACTATATGTACAACTAATCATTGACAAAGAAAGAATAATCAGCAGAAAAAAAACAGTTTCTTCAACAAATAATGTTGGGAAAATTGAACAGCCACATGAGAAGAATGAAATGGGGCCACTTTATTAACCATACACAAAATTAAATTCAAAATGGATGAATGATCTAAATGTGAGACAGGAAACCATAAAAATCCTAGAGGAGAAAACAGGCAGCAACCTCTTTGACCTCAGCTGCAGCAACTTCTTACTAGGTATGTCTCGAGGCAAGGGAAACAAAAGCAAAAATGGTCTATTGGGACCTCATCAAGATAAAATAGTGAAGGAAACAATCAACAAAACTAAAAGGCTTCTTTTGGAGTGGGAGAAGATATTTGCAAATGACATATCAGATAAAAGGCTAGTATCCAGAATCTATAAAGAACTAGTTAAACTAACACCCCAAAATTAAATAAGCCAATTAAGAAATGGGCAGAAGACATACTGACATTTCTCTCAAGAAGACATAAAAATGGCTCACAGACATGTGAAAAAGTGCTCAACATCAGTCATCAGGGAAATACAAGTCAAAATCACAATAAGATACTACCTCCCACATTTAAAATTAACAACTCAGAAAGAAACAGATGTTGGTGAGGATGCAGAGAAATGGGAACTCTTTTGCACTGTTGGTCAGAAGGCAAACTGGTACAGCTACTCTGGAAAACAGTGTGGTGGTTCCTCAAAAAGTTAAAAATAGAAGTATACTATGACCCAGCAATTACACCGCTAGGTATTTATCTAGAGGGTACAAAAGTGCTGATTCAAAGGGGCAATGCTTTGCACTCTGATGTTTATAGTAACACTATCCACAATAGCCAAAATATGGAAAGAGCACAAATGTCCATTAACTGAAGAATGGATAAAGAAGAGGTGGTATGTGTATATATATATGTGTATAACATACACATATATATATACATATACATATGTATGGTGGTATGAATATGTATATATATACACATGCATGTATACACACACATATATTATGCAATATTACTTANACATATATGTGTGTATATATACACACACATATATTATGCAATATTACTTAGCCAACAGAAATCTTGCCATTTGCAAAGACGTGGATGGAACTAGAGTGTATTATGTTAAGCAAATTAAATCAGTCAGAGAAATACAAATATTATGATTTCATTCATATGTGGAATTTAAGGAAAAAACAGATGAACATAGGGGAAGGGAAGGAAAAATAAAATAAAAACAGAGAGAGAGGTAAACCATAAGAGACTCTATAGTTACAAGAACAAAATGAGAGTTGCTGGAGGGGGGATTGGTAGGAGGATGGGCTAAATGGATGAAGGGCATTGAAGAGGCCACTTGTTGGGATGAGCACTGGGTATTATATGTAAATAATGTATTAACAATTCTACTCCTGAAACCAACACTGCACTCACTATATGTCAGTTAACTTGAATTCAAATAAAATAAAGAAAAAAATAAAAATGATCATATTATAATATTGTTTTAGATGTAATCAGATTACTTTTTGAAGATGAAAGAAAATCCACACTTTCAGTCTCAAACCCTGTGAAGGCATGGTTTTGGCAGAGAACTTGGTTTTGCAAGGAACTAAAATTTCTGGTTGACAACACATTTGATAAGAATCATCTGTCTGATATGATTATCATGGAGCCTACTACAATTTTGGCTAATTTAATAGAAATGTAATTTAGAGAATAATAGAGATATTGCCATTTTCTTTTCTGGGTGTCAAGCTACACTTTCCTGATTGCTTCTAGCCTAAGTGCTAAAGTTTAAGAAGAACATGTACAAGATGAGAATGTTTAAAGAAAATGACCAGGAAGGAGATGGTACCTTGCCACAGAAGAACTTTAGGGGACATTGAAGATATTTAATTTGAAGAAATGAATGTGTGTGTGTGCATGTCTGTGGTGAGTGAGGGGAATGTGAAATAGGTATATTGGTAGGTCCGCATTCTATTTTTTAGTCACAATTAGAATTAGGATTAAGGAGTGTGTACTAAATGAGAAATACTTTGATTTTATTAAACTAGAAGTTTCTGAAGAACATAAGTAAAATTTTTAATGCATCATTAGAAGATCTGAATGATGATTCTTTCATGTTTTTGTCTGGACTTACAACTGCAGAAGCTGTTCACTTTCATAGTTTTGTCTGGAATTAGGGTAATCTTTTTACTGGATAATAGTCAAAGCTCAGTAATGACTTTGAAAAGTCAGGCTCCCAACTTGAACTGTGATACAGAGAAGAGTTCACATTTGTACTCAGAGTTTTTCCATGAAAATAGAACTTTTAATTAATATAATAAATAATTGATAGTAATATAAACTTTAAAAATTTTGATATATAATAAAGTGCAAATTTAAAGATGTGAACATTAGTTGAAGATTAATAAGAAAACCTCAAATTTTGTTTGTCTCCTTATTTGTCTCATGCTACTTCTGTTCAGACTTAAGTAATACAACTCATTCCGAAAGTGTCTTAATTTTAGGTCCTGTCTTTCCAGGAATCATACCTAGCTGCCGTTTTCTAATTACAGCCACAAAAGCCTTACTCGTTCTTCTAGGTTATTGGCTGGCAGAGACAAAGTCTTCTCAGGTATTTTATTATTCCTGATCAGTTGCTGGAAGGTTTCTGTTCTCTTCCTGTAAACTCTTTTTCCCTTTGATACAATAGAAAGAGGAAGAAACAGTTGCATAGATTGTTCCTCTGTGTGAATCCTTTTATGATTTTTTAAATCACCACAATCACTAGCTTCCCTGCAGTTTCATTTCAGTGTTCTTTTACCATAGTTAGTGTGTTATTGCTAATTTAAAAATAAAGATATGGCTTACCCATTAAACACTGCTTTGTTGGTTCTGTTAGCAAAGGTCCTAAAGGTTTCCAGATAATTTAAAAACCTGGATCTGCTTTGATCTGCTTTCAGTTACACTCCAAGCTTATTATTAATGCACTTTAAAGCATATTTAAACATAATATCATTTGGATTTTAGAAACAGAAATATAAAATAACTTTGAGAATAGAAACCTGAAGTTTTGCAATCATGTAGACTGACTACCTAAATGATTTGCTGATGTTTTCACTTTTAAAATGCATTTTACTAAGATGGTGGATTAAGAGGACCATAAGCTCACCTCATCCCATGGATACAACTAGATAACATTTACATCAGCATATATAACCCAGAAAATGACACAAAGACAGGCAGTACAAACTTCACAACTAAAGATAAAGAAGTGGCCCATTGAAAAGTGTAGGAAGGGCAGAAATGATGTGGGGAAGGAAATGGACAGGGACCCAGGGATGGGGAGGCAGCCAAGATTGGATGAAGTAGCTATAGATGTGGAGAAGGGCAAGGAACAGACTATCACAATGGGGAAGATGAATCCCTGTAATATTTGGCTTTGAAAACTAGAGAGGCCAATTTCATGAGTTCTTACAACCGGCAGGACTTAAAGCCTAGAATCTTACAAATTGGAGGGCTTGACTTTGGCAGAGCCCTGGGGACAATCAGAGGCTGAGTTCCTGGCTTTAAAGAGACAGCTGGACAAATAGATCTTTGAGTTTCAGTGTAGAAGCAGCAGTTTAAAAAACTCCCAGGGCACAAGGGAGGGACAGTTATTTATGCATCTCAAAGCATGTCCTGGAGGGGCAAATTTTACAGAAGGACTTCTCCCAGGAACACAGGAGTTTGCAGGTGTCATCTTCTTTCCCTAGCCCTCAGCATAAACAAAATAAACACAGGGTCACCTGTGGGAACTAGGGTGGTGCCCACATTTTCTATCTAACTTGTTGATACCAAGCCCTGCCCCCATGTACTTCTGTGGATCTGCCCTTCTATCTCTCATTTGCCTCAGTCTAGACACTGGAGGTCCTCTCCCCTAGAAGACCAGTACAAACCTTACTGATACCACATCTCCTGACCCATGTGTTTTATGGTGCCTTGGTCCTGGCAGCTGTGGCAGCTGCAGACTGCAGAGTCTGAAGTGCACCTTGTTAAAAATGTGCACCCTGTCCATGGAGTCCTGTTGTGGTTGGCAGGTCTCCTTTTGCAAGCAGATCCGTGGGTACCTTGTGAAAAGAGCATGCCCCACCCTGGCCAGGGACCAAACACTGCCCACAACAGAAAAAGAGAGCCTCTGCAGATGACAGGACTGAAGGAAAAAGTGACCAGAACACAACAGCTGGGTATATACAACACACATATGATACACTCCTGTAGTGCCTATTCTGGTGAACAGGAGACATTGCATTGCAGGGCACTACAGGTCCTCTTCTTCATAAGGCCACTACTTACAAGAGCAGGAGACATAGCTAACCCTTAACACAGAGAAAGAGACACAGAGAATTAGACAAAATGAAGATACAGAGGAATATGCCCAAATGAAAGAACAGGACAAAACAACAGCACGAGAAAACTAAATGAGACAGAGATAAATAATATGTCTGGTAGAGAATTTAAAGTGATGTTCATAAAGATACTCACTGGGCTTGAGAAAAGTGATCAGTGAGATACTTAACAAAGAGAGAGAAAACATGAAAAAGAAAAATTCAAAGATGTAGAACACAATAAATGAAATTAAAAATACACTAGATGGAATAAATAGCAGGCTAGAGGAACCAGAGGGAAAAAAAAATAATGATTTGGAGGATAGAGCAATGGAAAGTAATCAAGCTGAGCAGTAAGAAAGAAAAAGTGTATAGAATGAGAATAGGCTGAGGGAACCCAGCAACTCCATAAAATGTAATAATTTATATTATAGTGATCCCAGAAGAAGAGAGAGAAAAAGAGACAAAAAATTTATTTGAAGAAATAACTGAAAACTTCCTTAATCTGGGGGAAGGAAACAGATATCCAGACCCAGGAGGCACAAGAAAACCCAACAAAATCAACCCAGGGAGGTGAACATAAAAACACATAGCAATTAAAATGGCAAAAAGTAGTGATAAAAAAGAATTTTAAAAGCAGCAAGTGAAGACAGTTACATACAAGGGAAACTCCATTAGCTTATAAGCAGATTTTTCAGCAGAAAATTTGCAGGCCAGTTGTAAGTGACATAAAGTGCTGAAAGGAGAAGATTATATATATATATATATATATATATATATATATCTCCAAGAATACTCTCTCCAGCAAGGCTATCATTCAGAATAGAGGGAGCGATAAGGAGTTTCACAGACAAACAAAAGCTAAAGAAGTTAGCTTCTTTACTATCCTTACAAGAAATGTTAAAGGGGACTCTGAGTGGAAAGGAAAGACCATAAATAGGAGTAAGAAAAGTAGGAAGCACAAAAGTGGTAAAGATAAGTATATCTGTAAAAATCATTAAGGGACTCACGAAATGAAAGGATGTAAAGTATAACACCATATACCAATAACATGGAGGGGGAAAGAGTAAAGAATGGGTTCAAATTTAAGCTCCATCAACTTAATATAGACTTCTATCTGCAGAAGATGTTATATACAAAGCGAATGGTAACCACAAAGCAAAAACCAGTAATAGATATGCAAAAAATAAATAGAAAGGAATCCAAGAAAGCCAACAAACCTTGAGAAAAGAGAGCAAGAGAAGAAAGGAACAGAGGAATACAGAAACAATAAAACAAATAACAAAATGGCAATAAATACATACTTATCAATAGTTACTTTGAATGGAAATGGACTAAACACTCCAATCAAGATATAAGGTGACAGAATGCATAAAAAAACAAGACTCATCTATATGCTGCCTACAAGAGACACATTTTAGACCTAAATACACCTGCAGTTTGAGTGTGAGGGGATTGAGAAGTATTTATCATGCAAATGGATGTCAAAAGAAAGTAGAAGTACCAATACTTATATTGGACAAGATAGGCTTTAAAACAAACACGTTATGTAGCAAGAGACAAAGAAGGACACTGTATAATAATAAAGGGTACAATCCAACAAGAAGATACAACAATTAAATATTGTAAATATTTATTTCCCCATTATGGGAGCACTCAAATACATAAAACAGTTAAAGGAACTAACTGATAGTAATACAATAATAATAGGGGATTTTAACACCTCTTTTACATCAGTGGACAGATCATCTAAACAGAAAATCAACAAAGAAACGGTGGCTTTGAATGACACATTAGACCAGATGGATTTAACAGATATATTTAGAACATTCCATCATAAAACAGCAGAATATGCATTCTTTTCAAGTGCACATGACACATTCTCCAGCATAGATCATACATTAGGCCACAAAACAAGGTGCAGCAAATTCAAAGATCAAAGTCATACTGTGCATCTTTTTGGACCACAACATTAAAAACTAGAAATAAAAAATCTTGAAAGAGCACAAATACATGAAGTTAAATAACATGTTACTAAACAATGAATGTCCAACCAGGAAATCAAAGAAGGAATCACATATTACATGGAGAAAAATAAAAATGAAAAAATAATGAAAATGAAATGAAAACCTTTGGAATGCAGCAAATGCAGTTCTAAGAGGGAAGTTTAGAGCAATACAGGACTCTCTCAAGAAAGAACAATCTCAAGTAAACAACCTAACCTTACACCTAAAGGATGTTGAGAAAGAACAAACAAAACCTAAAACCAGCAGGAAAAAGGAAATAATAAAGATTAGAGCAGAAATAAATGATACAGAAACTAAAACTAAACAACAACAACAACAAAAACACGAAAAACCCCAAATAATAGAACACATCAATAAAACAAAGAGCTGGATCTTTAACAAGATCAACAAAATTGATAAACCTTTATTCAGACTCAAAAAACAGGACTCAAACAAAATTACAAATGAAAAAGGAGAAATACCAACTGACACCACTGAAATACAAAGGATTTTAAGATAATATTATGAAAAATTATATGCTAAAAAATGGGACAATCTAGAAGAAATGGATGAATTCCTAGAAACATATAACCTCCCAAAGTTGAAGCAAGAAAAACTAGAAAATTTGAGCAGACTGATATCCAGCAATGAAATTGAATCAGCAATCAAGAAATTCCCAGCAAACGAAAGTCCAGGACCAGATGGCTTCACAGGTGAATTCTATCACACATTTAAAGAAGAGTTAAGAACTATTTTTCTTAAACTTCTCCAAAAAGTAGAAGAGGAAGGTAAATTTCCAAATGCATTCTATGAAGCCAGAATTACCCTGATACTGAAATCAAATAAAGACACCAGAAAAAGAGAGAACTATAGGCCAATATCTTGATGAACATAAATGCAAAAATCTTCAACAAAATATTGACAAACCAAATCCAACAATACATTAAAATAATCATTCGCCATGATCAACTGGGATTTATTTCCAGATGCAAGTGTCGTCCAATATTCACAAATTAATCATTATGATACATCACATCAAGAACAAGGATAAACACCATATGATTATTTCAATAGGTGCAGAAAATGTGTTTGACAAAGGACATCCATTCATGATAAAAACCCTTAACAAAGTCGGTTTAAAAGGAACCTATCTCACCATAATAAAGCCTTATATGAAAAACCCACAGTTGATGTCATACTTAGTGGTAAAAAACAGAGAGCTTTTCTCCCAAGGTCAGGAACAAGATGAGGTTGTCCATTCTCACCACTTCTATTCAACATAGTACTGGAAGTCCTAGCCACAGCAGTCGGAAAACAAAAAGGAATAAAAGGCATCCAGATGGGTAGGGAAGAAGTAAAACTATCACTATTTGCAGATGACATGATACTATATACATAAAACCCCAAAGACTCCACCAAAAAACAATGAGAACTGATAAGTGAATTCAGTAGAGAAGTTGCAGTATACATTATCGATGGACAGAAATCCATAGCATTTCTATACACCAATAATGAAGCAGCAGAAAGAAAAATTAAGAAAATGATCCCATTTACAATTGGACCCAAAATAATTAGATATCTAGGAATAAACCTAATTAAAGAGTGAAAGACCTGTGCTTTGAAAACTAGAAAATACTGATGAAAGAAATTGAAGACAACACAAAGAAATGAAAATACATTCCAGGCTCATGAATTGAAAGAACTAATATTGTTAAAATGTCTATAGTACTCAAAGCAATCTACACATTTAAGACAATCCCTGCCAAAACCAACAATACTTTTTGACAGAACTAAAACAATTCTAAAATTTGTGTGGAACTACAATAGACCCAGAATAACCAAAGAAATCTTGAAAAGGAAAAACAGAACTGGAGGTATCACAATTTCAGAATTCAAGTTGTAATATGTAGCTGTAGTAAACAAAACAGTATGTCACTGGCACAAAAATAGACACATAGATCAATGGAACAGAATAGAAAGACCATAAATAAATGCACAAGTATATGGTTAATCTTTCATAAAAGAGGCAAAAATATGCAATAGGAAAATATAATCTCTTCAACAAATGGTGTTGGGGAAACTGGACAGCTATATGCAAAACAAACTGGACCACTTTCTTATACCATACACCATAATAAATTCAAAATGGATTCAATACCTAAATTTGAGAACTGAAACCATAAAAATCCTAGAAGAGATGACAGGCAATAATTTCTCTGGGCCATAGCACATCTTCCAAGATATGTCTCTTGAGACAAGGGAAACAAGAGCAAAAATAAGCTCTTGGGACTACATCAAAATAAAAAACTTCTGTATGGAAAGGGAAGTAACCAACAAATCTAAAAGACAACCTACAGAATTGGAGAAGATATTTGCAAATGACATATCTAATGAAGGGCTAGTATCCAAAATATATAAAAACTTATGCAACTCAACACTAAAAATTAAACCCATTAAAAACAGGTAAAGATAAGTACAGACATTTCTCCAAAGAAGACATACAGATGGCCAACACAACAATGAAAAGATGTTCAACATCGCTGATCATCAGGAAGATGTAAATCAAAACTGCAATGAAATATCACTTCACACTTTTCAGAATGGCTAAGATAAAAAACTCAAGAAAAACAAATGTTGGTGAGCACTTGGAGAAAAAGAAACCCTTGTGCATTGTTGGTGGGAATGCAAACTAGTACAGCCACTGTTTAAGACAGTCTGGTGATTCCTCAAAAAATTAAAAATAAGCTACCCTACAATCCAGTAATTGTTTTACTGGGTATTTACCCAAAGAATGTGAAAACACTAATTTGAAGGGATGTATGCACTGCTATGTTTATTGTGGCATTACTTAAAATAGACAAACTGTGGAAGCAGCCCAACAGAGGGCTGAATGAGGAAGACAGAAGAATAAATAAAGAAGAAGTGGCATATATATGTGTATATATATATATATATATATATATATATATATATACATATATACACATACAGAGAGACACACACACACACACACACACACACACACAATGGAATATTATTCAGCCATAAAAAATAATGAAATCTTGCCATTTGCAGCAACATGGTTGGATCTAGAGAGTATAATGCTAAGTGAAATAAGTCCACCAGAGAAAGACAAGACCATATAATTTCACTCATATGTGGATTTTTAGAAGCAATTAACAAAAAAAGAAAAAAGGAGACAAATGAAAAAACAGACCCCTATCCCCAAATAGACTCTTAACCATAGAGAACAGAGGGCTACCAGAGGGTAGGTGGGGAGGAGGATGCATGAAAGAAATGAAGGGGTTTAAGTGTACACTTCTCTTGATGAGCACAGTGTAATATATGGAACAGTTCAATCACTATATTGTACACCTGAAACTAATATAACACTGTATGTTAACTATGCTGGCATTAAAATAAAAAAATACATTTAGTCTGGATATCTTGGCTTAGTTTGAGAAGTGTATAACTGAGTTGTTAAATTCCTTAGGGAGCTCAGTCCCCGTGGAGTTTATAAGCAAGTTAAGAGAGGCAGGTGATTTTTTTTTCTTTTTTACCTGACAGACAGAGAGAGAGAGAGATCACAGGTAGGCAGAGAGAGGAGGAGGCAGGCTCCCTGCTGAGCAGGGAGCCCAATGCCAGCCTCCATCCCAGGACCTTGGGATCATGACCTGAGCCGAAGGCAGAGAGGCTTTAACCCACTGAGCCACCCAGATGCCCTTAGGCAGGTGATTATTTAATTGACATTAAGATATTCATGAAATAGAACTGATAGTCTTTAAATTTACTTTTGTTATACTGAGTCACTGAATTATTCTAAATTCTCCATTCCTTTGGGAACACATGCTGACTATGGTCAGGATATGGTGAGAGCCTGCAACTAGTAGACTATTCTTTACCAGGCCTCTATGTTTCTTCCTATACCAGTTGAGTCATTTTCTTGCCAAGAATGAGTTTTTGGTTCCCTGACATATTTATCACAGTTGTATATATTTTTGTAATTATATATGATAAGTAAATGTTATAGAAACTAATGATATTGAGTGTGGATTAAAAAAGGTATTGTTTCTATAAAGACAAAGTTAAATGCTTTAGGAAGATGATAAAGGTGAATAAAAAATAATCCTATTGAATTCTGTATGGGCAAGACAACTCTAAAAGATTGGGGAAGATCTTAAATTTCCAAAGGATTTGCATGCACATTGATTATTGTGGTAGTGTTTAGGTTTTTCACTCTATTCAATAAAATGCATCATGGGATTCATGGGTTATTTAAAGAAAGAATTTTAGGATTTCAATCCCCAGGTTCATAGCTAAAGAAAAGGCCATGGTACTGAAACTAATGTAACATTGTGCATCAATTATACTTCAATCAAAAAGAAAAAGAAAAAAGAGAGAGAGAAGGCTTTGGTTCTATATCAACATATTGGCAGATGTATACATGGTTTTAGACAAAGAAATTAAGATATGTCTATTTTTGATTCCGTTTTTTAAACTAACTTTTAAAAAATTTACTTAGTTACTGGTAACTTTGCCCATACATGTGAAGAGTATTTTTAGAATGATGAGTAACAAGAACAAACTGAAGATTATTATTTTGGTTTAGAAATTGCCAGAATCATGAAATGAGAAGTCAAAACATGAAAAAAATTCTTTGGAATAGAGATTATTCCTGTTAATTGGGAGGGTGATAAGCTATTGGCAAGGCTTTGGTTTGTATTTTTCAAAGCCTTTAAATAAAAATAAACTCATGTGAAGTTGAAAGAGACTTCTTCAACAGAAAAACAACTGTTCATTCCAAAGGAGTGTAGACCTTTTCAAGTTTTAAATGGAGTGACATGGATGGTGAGTGATTCTTCCTGAACATAAATCTGGGATTTATTCTTAGATCATTAACTCCTCAATGACAGACTCTTGATGTTTCTGCAATGTCAAGAGTGCTAAACTGGGAGTCAGAAGAATTTTAAATTTCAGCATTATTGTTTCGACTCTCTCAATGTAGCACCTGTCAGTGGGACAAAAATGGTAACAACTTCTCATCCTATGTGACAATCTTGTTTTGGGATTAAGTGAGACAATGCAATGGGCACTGCTGTGCAAGAAGGAAAGCCCTATGTACAAATGATAGGTATTACCTGTTGTGGCTGGAACACAGTAAATATTTAATGACTTTTGTTCAAACATAGACTGCAGAGAGAATGGTTTTTTTGCTGTGTTCTATTGACATATATTACATGAATTGCAGAGTCCTCTTAGGGGCTTTGAACATTAATTCATTCATTGGTGACTTTTCCATTTCAGCCCAGTGGGGCATGTTAGTGATCTCTCTATAGCCAAGAGGAAGAAAAATACTCTGAGTATCAATACTGCATAAGGAAATTTGCTGCCTATTGTTTTTGTGTGAAATTTTTACCTTGATTTCTGGTATGCCAACTGAAGTCTAAGAATACTTCTCATTTATCTAAAAGAGCTTCAATGATCACACTGGTTTCTAAAATAGGTAAAGTTATCCATTATAACTAGAAGGGCAATTAGTTTCATTTTAAGACAAAGTAGAAAACATGTTATCTGGTATGGTAAATACTCTTCTCTGGAGGTAGGCATTGAATTTTTCTTTAGGTCTCTTTAATTTTTTTCCTTTGACTTCATCTTTGATAAATAGTGAAATTCTGGGATACATGAATATATTTATTAGAATATGCCTCTCTCCTTTTCAGGCACCTCCTGCCCAGTTCCTTAACATGTAAACTCATTCTTACCAAAATGGTCAATTGAAATGAGAATATGAATTTATTTAGGGGTGATGTATTTCAGGACACATTACCCCAAAATGGGGCACCTTGGCATCTTGCTTTTTTCGAAGAGAAGGAATTTGAGAAATGGCATGTGCAAGAAGGACTTTCTGACCTTCCCCTCTGTATCAAGATGAAAGGAGCATCCTTATCTCTAAAGATAAAGGGGCACAGAGAGGAATCAGAAGGAATTGGCTTTGCTCAGTTTCTCCATTTACTATATTTAACTCATACTCTGTCCTACCCTATCTTTCCTCAATCTTCCAGTCTTCATCAAACCTAACACAAAAATACCCAGGCTTAACTATATTCTTTAGGTCTTCCTTTCCTTATGAAGGCTTTCATGTCACATAAAACTTATATTAAATTACCTGACAGAGCAGATATGAAACTTGGCTCACTTTTTCTTCTTTGCTGTGTTGTTTCATGTAAGTATGAAAAGAGCTGTAGCTAATGCCTCTGCCTGATTCCCACATGCAGGCTAAGCCTTAGGAAGAGCTTGTCAGCAAACAGCACAGGTAGAACATTGGCAAAGAAATCCATTGAATATAAGATGAAAAAAATTGTGTTGTTTGATCTTACTTATTAGCCTAGATATGTTCCCTAAATAAAAATCTAAGTAGATCAGAGGTTAATGTAAGATTCTATCATTTTTCTAGGCAAGGATTGATTAAAAAATAATGTAGTGAAGTCAGCTGGTCATTACCTTAACTTAGGCTAAATCTTGTTTAAAACACGTAGGCTGAAAGAAGTGAAGCTACATTTCTTGGTAAACGTTTATGGAGCTCCGTCCCAGCAGTTTCATAGCTCAGCATATCCATTTAATCTACAAAATTATCCAAATAGGAATGTTCGAATTTGCGTATCTTCAGTATTCTCAAGTTACTTGTTTAACTGATATATTAAACTTATATTTTTTAGCCTCTACTACTGCATATGTCAGTTTGTGGAATATGAAATTTTATTCTGATTTTCATCTGGAATGAATGCCTCAGCTAAACACATGAGAAATATAGGCTGACAGAAAGTCCTTGTTTTTGAGGCACTTGGGTGGCTCAGTTGGTTAAGTGACTGCCTTCGGCTTGGATCATGATCCCGGAATCTCGGGATCGAGTCCCACATCGGGCTCCTGGCTCCATGGGGAGTCTGCTTCTCCCTCTGACCTTCTCCCCTCTCATGCTCTTTCTCACTCTCTCTCTCTCAAGTAAATAAATAAAAGCTTAAAAAAAAAAAATTCCTTGCTTTTGCTGCTATGTGTTCATGTATTCTGTCAGGTAGACCTATCCGTTCCTACCTATGAATTCAGTGTGCTTACGGTTTGGCCTTTATGTTGCCCAGGGTAGGGAATAAAGAGCCTTTGCCTCAGAGTGTACATATGCATAAATATGTATTAGTATGTAAGTATGCTCTCTTCTCCCTTGGCACCCATATTTTCACCAGGGTTCTAATGCCACATCTCTAATGCCAGAACCCCATGCCTTGGTTCATGCTTTTCAATTCCTTTTGGTCCCAGAACCCTGAGACTAATTGGAAACCCCTATTGCTCTTTCCTTCCTGCTTGATTATTCTTGCAGACTTTGGATGTTTGTAAGAATTTCTCCCCATCCCCATTTCTAAACTTTTAAACTAGATTCATAGACTTCATATCTTTTGGATTTCACTACCCTCAAGAACTACCCTCATTCATGTCTTCCTCCCCCTCCAATACCCATTTATTAACTAGATTCACAGACCTGGTGTCTCTTGGCCACCCAAAACTGATCCACTAGGTAAAAAATTTTCTGATAACTGTCAACTTTTGCATCATTGTTTTTGTTTGTTTGTTTTTGTTTGTGTTTTTTTTAATTGTTGATCAAGTTTTCAAGCCTGACATGACACGTTTATTTTATTTATTTTTAAAGATTTTATTTGTTTATTTGAGAGAGAGAGAAAAAGACAGAGAACTCACAAGCAGGGGAAGGGGGATGGAGGGGCAGAGGGAAACACAGCCCCCCTGGAGCAGGGAGCCCTATTTGGGACTCCATGCCAGGACCCTGGGATCATGACCTGAGCTAAAGGTTGACTCTTAACTGACTGAGCCACCCAGGCACCTGATATGTTTATAATGTATGTTAAATTATAATTTCTGGCTTCTAACTGCATAATACAAGGGAGATACTTGGATTTCAAACAGCAACAAAATTAATATGGATTTTTACATTAGAAATTCTTGATTATTTTGTGATTTCCTTTTAACCTAATTGATTTTTTCCATTACATTTCTTAGTTCAAAAAACAGGAAACCAAAAGCAAAAAGGAAAAGAATATTAAAAGTGAAATAACATGATGCAAAAGATGTATAATGCTTAATCAAAGCATTTTAATTAACAGTGACTTTAGAAATCTAATTTTAGCCTTCTCCCTTATATTTGACAAAACACATTGGAATCAGTATTTTTAGAGGCCAAGTCACAGGTAATGTGTAATGAAAAATATTACAGGTGCTTATTTAGTAATTCATAAACCAATATGTAAAAGTCCAACAAGAAGCTCAAGCTTTTCTCTGTAGTTTACCACTTTTTAAAAAGTAAATTTATCCCAATTGTAACATCTCTTCTTTCAGACTATTCCTTGACCCCACATAGGAAAACGAGATGGTATTTTTTTTTGTTTTTTTTGTTTGTTTTTTTGTGGGTTTTTTTTTTTAGAAAGTATTGTGAAAAACAAAGTGATATAATATAAACTGACAGTTTTTACTACCCAAGTTTTCCTTAGTAATGGAATTTGGTTTCTATGTCCTGCTTTTCAGCACATTTTGTGTTTATAGCTTTTGGGGATTTGAAGGGTCCAGATAAAAAATAGAGTAATATTTTCTATTATATTGTTCTCTTTTTCTCCACCTTTATTCTGGGAAATATCTGCCACTTAATGAAATTCTTTATTATTATTTTTATTTTGGCCAGGAGATAACTATTGCACTCTGATTTTTCAGTTTTTGTTTTAGGGGTACAATAATTCATGAATATTTCTGCAAAAATTAATTTCAAAAACTTTCAAATACTTAACATTTTTGACTTCTTGTCCCCTGCCACAATGATTTTTCTTGTGTTGGTTTGCTTGTGAACAAGA
Source organism: Ailurus styani (assembly GCA_002007465.1). Lineage (NCBI taxonomy): Eukaryota > Metazoa > Chordata > Mammalia > Carnivora > Ailuridae > Ailurus > Ailurus styani. The sequence goes on from LNAC01000757.1 coordinate 417,291, forward strand.
AGGACTTAAAGTTCCCCTTCAGCTCAAATTAACTTGAGACAGACTTCTTGCCTCCAGGCTCTGACCATTTAGAGAATTTATAATTGTAAATTCTTTCTCTCTGCTCCTTTGTGATGTAAATAATTTTAAAGAGACTCTTGCCAGTTTTACAAGCTGGGTATTATGTCTTTCTCAAGAAGTTGGGAGCCATCTTTTGAATGTAATCATCAAGGAAGACAGTGTACCCATCCCCTAAGCTGTAGGTGGGTAGGAGGTTAACTTTGGGTGAGCATTTTCCTCCAAGTAATAAATCTGCTTCCTGTCCTGAAGGTATGAGAAGGCTTACTTTCCTTTTAGTAAGTTCAGTTAGCAAACACAGATGGCCTATGATCCTCCCAAGTCTTAAAAACTCCCTTATCCTTTATTTTAGTGTAGTTGAGTTCAGAATGAGTTTTGGCCTCTCTCCCTCATTGTAGAATGCTTGAATAAAATTTTCCTTTGGTGCAATTTTTGCCTTAACACTGGTTTTTAATTAGCCTACTGCCCCTTTTTAAAAAAATTTTATTTATTTATTTATTTATTTCAGGTATATATTAGTTTCAGGTATTATAGTTATACCTAATAATTATAGCTATATATTAGTTTCAGATATATGTACAATATAGTGATTCAGTAAATTCTATACATTACTCTCTGCTAATCATGGTCAGTGAACTCCTAAGCCCCTTCATGGGGCACATGGGTGGCTCAGTCAGTTAAGTTTCTGCTTTTAGCTCAGGTCATGATCCTGGGGTCCTGGGATAGAGCCCCATGTCAGGCTCCTTGCTCTGTATAGAATCTGCTTCTCCCTCTCCTTTGGCCCCTTCTCCTGCTCTAGCTCTTGCTGTCTCTCAAATAGATTAAGTCTTAAAACAAAAAATCCCTGTTACCTATTTCACCTACCCCTCACCCACCTCCCTTCTGGTAATCATCAGTCTGTTGTGTGTAGTTAAGAGTCTGATTTTGGTTTGTCTTTTTTTTCTTTGTTCATTTGTATTGTTTCTTAAATTCCATATATGAGTGAAATCATGTGGTATTTATCTTTCTCTGATTTATAGCATTATACCCTCTAGATCCATCCATGTTGTTGTAAAGGGCAAGATTTCATTCTTGTTTATGGATGGGTAATATTCCATTGTATAAATAAACCACATCTTCTTTATCGCTTCACTTATTGATGGACATATGGGCTGCTTCCATAGTTTGGGTATTGTTCTTTTTTTTTTAAGATTTTATTTATTTGTCAGAGAGAGAGAGAGAGAACACAAGTAGGGGGAGTGGAGGCAGAGAGAGAAGCAGACTTTCCGCTGAGCAGAGAGCCTGATGTGGAGCTCCATCCCAGGACTCTGTGATCATGACCAGAGCCAAACGCAGATGCTTAACTGACTGAGCCACCCAAGCACCCCTGGCTATTGTTCTTAATGGTGTAATAAACATAGGTATGCATACATCCCTTCAAATTAGTGTTTTCATATTCTTTGGGTAAATAGCCAGTAGTAGCATTACTGAATCGTATGGTAATTCCGTTTTTAATTTTTTGAGGGACCTCCCTACTGTTTTCCACAGTGGCTGCACCAAGTCTATTGTTCTTTTAAAACAGCTTTAAATGAGGTATAATTTATATACCATAAAATCTATCTACTTAAAGTGTGAAATTCAATAATTTTTAGAACCATTCTATGTAAACAGTTAGGGTTTGTCAACCGGCAGGATTTATTTGAGGTTGATCAGGTAGGAAGCCAGCCATGAAGACTCCAAGCACTTTTCTTCGATCATCTCTTATGTATTTTGATTTGAGACCTTCAGATCTTGTTTTTGTTGCTATTGTTCTTTGTTTTATGCTTTTTTATTTATTTATTTTTATTTTTTTGTGTGTACCTTTTTGGTCAAAATTAACTGTATTTTTTAACTTTCTAATAAACATTCTAATAAACATAGAAATTGGAGATTTCAGAAACTATGTTTTGCATTAACTGTATGACTAGATGTGACTTTTCCTCTCATCTGCAGTGTCTGGATTTGAGATCAGTCATATCATCATTATAACACTGAGCCTTTTGTCAGTGGTCTGTCCTTTTGTAGCCACGTGAAGCCACACAGGTCTAGGCTGAAGAGACAAGGATGCAGTGGTTGAGGTGGTTTGAGGACCTGGATTTGGCCTCACTGGGTTTGCTCAAATTGGGCAACCTGGTCCCAAAGACAGATGGCTTGACAGTTTGGTGCATCACACTTAGACCTTAAGTAGCTGGGAATAGAGGGATGGGGAAGGATCACCACTTATTCTTTTTTTTTAAGATTTTTATTTATTTATGAGAGAGAGAGAGCATGAGCAGAGGGGAGGGGCAGAGGCAAACTCCCCACTGAGCAGGGAGCCCGACATGGGGCTCGACCCCATGACCCTGGGATAATGACTCAAGCCGACGGCAGACGTCCAACCAACTGAGCCACCCAGGTGCCCCTCACCACCTATTCTTGAGAGGGGAAGCCAATGGAAGTAGAATACTTGAATTCTGCTTCTAATTTTTCTACAGAGGCTCTTTATTTTGAACTAAGTTCTGCCCAGATGGAAAAGATCTGAACTTTTCTGAAAGCTCCTTTCTCTGTGTGTGTGTTTAATCTTGGTGTTTTTGTTTTAACAAACCTCTAAGTAATCTTCACATCTTCTCCGTGAGTGTGGCCTCTAACTCCCTAACATATCTTAGAACATTCAATCACCTGGGTGCCTGGTTGGCTCAGTTGCTTACGTGTCTACCTTTGGCTCAGGTCATGAACCCATGGTCCCTGGATGGAGTGCCACATTGGGCTCCCTGCTCAGCAGGGATTCTGCTTCTCCCTCTCCCTCTGTCCCTCTCCCTCTTCCTGCTCTCTCTCTCTCTCTCTCTCTCTCCCTCTCAATTAAATAAATAAATAAAAATCTTAAAAAAAAAAGAACACTCATCTCTCTGATTGTTTGCCATTTGTTCCTGAAATTAAATATACTCTCTCCTAGGGCTCTACTTTTCCTTTTAGTTTGTAGTTCTCTACTCCCAGTGTCCAGAATGCTCAATATGCTTAGAGTAAATGCTGATGAACAGGTGAAGAAATAATCCCCTCATCTGGACTGAAAGGCTGTTGATGTGGAAGGCAAGACTCCTAGGGCACATTCCTATGTTCACTCTCTAGAGATAGGTTAAACTATTTTTATCTTTTGAAAATCAGGAGATTAAAAAGTTGTATTTCAGTATTAAACTGATAATTCTTTGTTAAAGGTTATCTTAAATTCCTACCTGGTCTCCAGCAGAGAAAGATATTTGATCAGAGCTGAAAGAGTAAAATGCCTAACAACGGCAATGATGGTCACAAACTTTTCTGTTTTTATCTTCTTATTTCTGGTTTAGAACTATGAAGTGATTATATGTAAGCTATTGCTCCTGCTCCAAAGTGATGCTATAACCTAATTTACAAATTTTCTTACAGTCTTTAAATTCTTTATGGCTGAATTGTGTTTTCTTCATGACTGGTAATTCAGTATCTTCCAACTTGGTCACTTGCCCTCACTGACTGCTATTTTATTAAACTTGGAACTATAGGTGGGGAAAAAGAGAAATTATTAGAAGCCCCCCCTTTTTTTGTCCTTAGGGAGAGGAAAAGTTCAGTTTGTCCCATCTGTTCACTTGAGTTTGGAACAGGAAAAGGACCCCCTGTCCTGAAAGTGTTTTGTTTGTTGAGTGGAGGTTAGAAGAGGTAAATCAAAAGCAGGAGGGACTTTTAATGGCTGACAACTCTCTACCAGCTGTTTTGGAGGGACTTAGGACCTAATGCTCCCTCAGTACCCTAGATGGAGTATGACACCCAAATCAGTAGTGCCAGAGTCCTTCAGGGCCAGATGTCTCCAATACTACAGTCCTGGGCTTTGCCCTGCCTGTTTCTGAAAGTGGAAAAAAATAGCGTCTTTGGGAGACTGAGGCCAATATAGGTCACACCTAGCCCTAGATATTGGGCTGAGCTACAGCCTAGGCACTACATTGTGCCAAACCTCAGAATTCTAATGTTCAAAATCTTGCTCAGAATCTGTTCAAAAGGTTCAGCTACTCTATCTCCTACCAGCCTGTGAACCTCTGAGGTTTGCAAGTGAGGGCTAAGAAGGCACTGAGAAGTGGACCAGAGAGGGGCTCACCACTTACCCGAGTGGAGTGGAATTTTAGTGCTACATCTCTTCCTGATTCTGGGCTTAGTAGATCCTCCATATTCTTCTAACAACCCCTGACTCTCTTTTTGCTAACCAACCATCTGCACCTGCCAAAGTAGAAAAGGAAACAACAAAACTCTCGCATCTGTACTGCAACAGGTCCTTCCTTCCTTGGGTGGCGGTGGGGGCACTTGCATGTTCCACTCCCCGCTGCCCTCCAAACCCTGCTTTGAAGTCTTCTATCTATGCCTTGAAGATGAAGGGGAAGGGTTTGAGTCAGAATATTTACTTTCCCAAACCCACCCTCTCTGAGTATTGGACTTGTGGTGGCATTTTCCCTCAAGATCCCTCTGCTTTGGCTCTAGAGGCTCCTCTTCCAGATGGGGGGATGTTGATATTGGCAAAGATAAGCATCTAGCTAGACTTTTTCAGTGAGTAGACAGTGTGGGTGAAGGCTGAGAGCAGAGGCTTAGACTAGTACTTTATGCCATGATGGTACACAGGGACTGCATCAGGGAAGCCACTTTGTGGTAACTGTGTCAAGGCATTGTGAGGAAAATGTGGTGCTCAATTTGGAAGTTGACATGTCCATTAAGTTAGTCACTGAAGGCAGACCTGTAGATATTGCATGTTGCTGGGAGCCACATGGACCCCCTGTCCACATTCCAGTCATGATCTCTGTACATGGGGATGTGGTTCATCTGTGTCACCCACACAAACCCATTGTTCTCTAGGAACCTGACCATGAAGAAAGGGCCAGAAAGCCTTTCAGTCCCAAGAACATCATCTAAATGAGGAAGACACTGGTGTAGAAAGTGATCATTCAGGTGAGTCCACCCAATTTTTCTGCTGGATAATGAAATAGAAAACACGCCAATGGAAGTAGAGAGGCAACACAGCTAGAGGTTCAGCTGGGAAGAAGTATTTGTGCTGGTGGTTTTAAGGCAAGTACTTTTTCTTCTGTGTCTCAAGCTACCCAGAGACGATCTTCCCCAAGGCAAAAGAAGAAGGGGTTCATGATGATATCTGGGTCTTTGCAGAAGCAGTTGGGGTCGAGGTACTGGAGGTGCATGTAGTCTCACCAACTGCCAGGGGTTGCCTTCAGGTGGCCAATTACAAAATGATGTAGCAGGTAGTTCCATGTAAAAGTGCCAAAGAATGACAGATGCCCAAAGTTATTGCTGCAGTCAGCCAGCCTGGGCCTGAACTGTGCTAAATAGTGCATACAGAGGAGGAAACGCAGGAAGGAGTTCCCTAAGACTCAAAGAGTGAACCAGGCAACTGCATCCAGGAATAGGATGTGGAGTAGATACACGAAGAGGAAGACATGATTGGCCATCATGAGCCCTTCTGCTCCACCATGGTCTGCAGCTGCTGGAACTCATCTGTTAGCTCTTTATTCTTAGTAGTCTCAGCACTGGGCTGCTCCAGAGACAGTCCTCCAAACCAGGAGAGAATTCATATACTTCTTCACAATGACCTTGCTGATGTGTGGAAGGCTACAGAGGGATCTGTGGCATCCTGACCTGGCTTGTGGCTGATGGTGGGGGTACTGCCCCAGAGTGCCTGGGGCTGAGCATGCTGATTTTGTACACCCTCTAGTAAGATCATGAGCCATCACACCTGGAGTGCTGCGCCACCTTGTGCCAGGTAAAATTGTGTGGGCTTGGCCTCTGGGCTAGGGTCTTGGCAGCCATAGTGTTGGGGGCCATCTGCACCTGGCAATGTGCTCTGACAGGGCTGACAGGGTAGGGGCTGTCAGGCACGCACTTGGGAGCCTGTTGGATAATGCACCTGTTTTTTTACTTTTGGTTTTAAATCAGCAAATACCCTTGCTTATACTCGCTGTCTTCCAAAGTGTTTTAAAATCACTGTCCTTTTTGTTCTCCTGTGTGTATATAGCTAGCTAGCTATCTTTTATTAATTTGCTTGCTTGCCTGTATTTTCTTCCAGGAATTTGAGACAATTGCATATGTTTCCTGCCATCTTGAATTACAGTTCAGGTGTCTTCTAAGTAAAAGTTCTCCCAAGGTGTTCGGTCTGATGGAAGAGCCAAATTATATATATATATACCCTATTTCTGAGGGTGGAAAAAAAGAAAACCCCTTCACACTCCTGAGAGCCATAGGAATTTGGCCTTGTGTTTGACAGTGGGGGGGCACAGAGGAAATGCCACTAAGAAGATGTAACCTTAAGCCAGCATGAATTTGGAGGCTAAATTCATGGTTTTTTATTGTCTATACAAATTCAAACCATTAATTTATTAAATTGCATTGAATCTATGATGCACTTTGTTTTTTGGATTTAAACTTCTGTAAAATCAAAATGCATCCTACTAGCAACGGCATCTTCTATTCAATAAAATATTAGAGTTTAAAATTTCCTGCCAGAAGCTAAGGAAAATTCTCTCTGGAGTAACACAACTTCATTCTAGTCTCAAAAATTACCACAAATAATATTTCATGGAAAATGAGTTGCTCACTACAAACAATTACTAACCATATGAGCAGCAAAGCAAACCATATGTAAAAGACAGCAGAAAACAAAACAAAACAAAAAACAAAAGAAAAAAAAAGCCGGAACAAATTCTTTGCATTGATTAAATTTTTAGAAATTGAGTAATTATTCAAGAAAAAAAGAAACTTTTGACAACTATGTTTAAAGAAATAACAGACTCGATTTAAAACATCTCTAGGGAACAGGGAATTATAAAGGAGCCCTAACAGATTTTTAAAAGAACCAAATAGATAATCCATAAATGCTTTGACTTTCTTAATGTAGTGTTCTTTGTTTTTCCTTTAATGATGTCAAAGTGATGTCATTATTGTATTAGGATTCTCCAGAGAAATAGAGTCAAGAAGGTGTGTGTGTGTGTATAGAGAGATTTATTTTAAAGAAGCGGCTTGTGTGATTGTGGAGGCTGCCAAGTCCAAACTTTGCAGGGTAGGCTGGCACACAGAAGACCTAGGGAAGGGCTGATGTTGCAGCTCAAGTCCAATGGCAAACTGTAGGCTGACTTTCTCTTCCTTGAGAGTAGTTAGTCTTTATCTCTTAAGGCATTCAAATGATTATGGGAGGCCCACCTACCTATGGAAGGTAATCAGTCTACTGATTCAAATGTTAATCTCATCTGAAAAATACCTTTGGGGTGCCTGGGTGGCTCAGTTGGTAAATCATCTGCCTTCTGCTCCTCTTTGGCCATGACAGAGCCCCCACATCAGGGCCCCCTGCTCAGCGGGGAGTCTGGGAGTCTGCTTCTTACTCTGTCCATCCCACCCTGCACTCATGCTCTCTCTCAAATAAATAAAATCTTAAAAATACCTTTTACAACAATATCCAGACTAGTGTCTAACCAAACATCTGGCTACCCTGGCCTATCCAAGTTGACACATACAATTAACCATCACAATTATGTTTCTCATTCTGTACAGTTTTGGCTTTCCAGAATTAGTCTTCAAGTCCTGAAAATATTTACCTCTTGAAGACAACTTTCCTAAACATTTTACTTATGCTGATTTCAGTCATGCAATCCCTCTTTGTAGAATACCATATTGTTTCTTATTCTTGTGTGGGGAAAGGCTATATATCTTAAAGCCTTATCTTCAGTAAGGTCTGTGCTCGGTTTCCTGTATTCTTTTCTCTCTCTGAAGTCTGAAAATAGCCTTGGGGCATGTTAGTTAGGATTTCTCCTAAAGAAGCACTTTTGCTTCTGTGAATTATATATCCTAGACTGAGTGTAGTATAGTTCGCACTCCATCTTTATTATAGATTATGGCTATTGCCAAGCAGTTTTATATATAGTTTTTTAGTGTACATTGATCCTTGACCCACTAGCCCAGAAATGTCTACCTTGTTTTTGAAGCTAGCACCTTACATGGAAGATAGACTTTAGAGTCATGTTTTGAAGATGGTGCTAGTAGCACCATTGGTTAGAACACAAGGCCAGTAAGGTAATCAATGTGGCTCCTCCTGTGGGTGTCAGCTTTCTTCATTTGAAACTCCAGTCCTACAGAACTCAAGCCTTTGTGCAAAAATGTGAGTTGGTGACATATTGGCTGTTAGGTAGTTTCAGTACAGAAATATGGTGCAAATCACCCATTGTAACTGTTGGTGTTTTAGTAGCAGCATTTTGTGTATGAATTATAGCATCGCAAAGAAATTGTTTTGATTTACTCCTATTTCTCTGACTCCTTTTGTACTTGAAAATAGTACAAAGAATGGGAAATCCCTGAGAAATTTTTGTTATCAAGGACATTTCTACATGTTATATTCCACAGAAAGTATCTTTTTACAGAACAGTTTGTATCTGCAGAAACAAAATTCTTTCCATAACCTTCTTCAAGTTGATGAATATAGTTTATTTTCATACCTCCCCTGTCAATAACTATTGCAAGATCACAGTATGAGTCAAATGCATTTCCTGTAGCTTTTTTTTCTTAGGAACTTCTAGGTGAAAGTGACAATTGGACATGTTTGACAGAGGCTAAATCTGTTTTGTTTTTTTTTTTTCTTTCCCTGACAAGGAGTAAATGGAATTTGTTTTTTCTTAATTTGACAGCATTTCCTTGTCAAAGCATTTCTTCTTAGATGACTCAATAATTATCTAAGAGATTTTTAAATAATTTTTTTTCCCTGAGGAATTTCCAAAGTTTTTAGATCCCAAAGTCCTGTCACTCACCATAGCCATATGAAGATATGTGAGGTGGCTGGGAGAATGAGCCATAGACAAGGTATACTTTTTTAGTAGTATGTACTACATCCAACTCAGAGAAACCATTACACTAAAAATAGACACCACCACTGCTATAACTATTTGTGGGGATGGAATGCTCTAAGGGGCACTACTGACATTTTGGACTGGATAGTTCTTTGTTTTGGTGGAGGGCTAGCCTCTGCACTGCAGGATGGTATGCTACATCCCTGGCCTCTATCCTAGTTAGGACAATCAGAAAGTTTCTGGACACTGATACACATTCCCAAGGGGTAGGGGAGACGAAAAAAAATGCCCCTGATTGAGAACCACTGCTCTAAGTCACTGTTATAAATCTTGGTCTTATGCACGGGTGGGGAGAGAAACACCAAACTTCAGGAATTATAGTCCCATGATTTCAGTGGGTCGGGCTAAGATAAGGTAGTTTCTAAAGTGTCTTTTTAGCTTGTCTTGGGATGTCTTTGGGCTAACAAGTTCTCCTGTGGTTTTTTGTTTCTGGTGGAAAGATTCTTCCAGAACAGAAAATGAAGTAACAAAGTCTACCTTATTTTGAAAGTTAACTCTTCATTTAATGGTCAAAGAGGCTGTATAGATATGGTATGTATAAGTCAAGTGTTATGGGCACAGATTCTGGAGCTGTACAAATTAGGTTGGAAGCCCAGTTCTCTAATGGCAGGCTCCAGGCTGGGTGATATTGGCAAATCACTTACCTTTCCCCATGCCTCAGTTTTCTATCAATAACACAGGGATAATGGTAGAATCTATTTAAGGAGTTGTGAGAATTAAATGAGATAGTATGTATGAAGTCCTTATAATAGTACTTAGTTCATAGGAATGTTGGAAAAATGTCAAGAGAGACAAAAATAAGTATTTTACCAGAAAAGAATGGACATATAAATTGATTAGGACTTCTGTATTCTGTGACCACATTAACATGATTAAGCCATGTCTGTTTCACAAGTTCTTTGATAATTATTGATTTAATATTACCATTACTACAAAGAGCATTACGAATGAAGTCTAGTTTATAGTAAAATCTTGACCATGAAAACATGAAAAACTAATTACTTATAGTTTCCTAATATAAAAAATTGTGGCCCATAGGTAGGTGTTAGTCCTATCCTCAAACATTATTAGAGAGGGTTTGATGGAAATTTCGTCTTCACTTGCCTCAAGCGCCTTAACCTATATCCCATCTTAGCCTAATTTCAGATACAATAAATATTTCCTGGGCCCCTTTAACTTAGTTAATTAGAAGTAGTCCTGGCCAGGACATCTAAGCCAAAAGATCCTGAGCATACACATCTGAAAGCTAGAGGTCTGTACCAGGACTGGTGTTCTGAAGTGAGGACCAAAACAGGAAGAAATACAAAGATTTAACCAACAGTCCCTCAGATCCTCTGAGTTTGCTTATCTTGTCTTCATGCTGTGATAGAAACACATATAGAAATTTAGCTATAACCTCAAGTACTATATAACTGCAGCTGTATAATATTTTTGTGGTTTAGATGGAAAAAAGAAGTAGGCAGCAGATTTTTATTATGAGCATGGGCAACTTGGGATTCATAGAAATGCCACCTAGACTTGGATTCCTATTATAAGTGTGAAGTCACACTGAGTTCTATTCCTCGTTGTCTTAAAGAAGTTATGAGAAGCCCATGTTATACCAGATACGTAGCAAACATTATGCACATATTGTTATTTTTATGGCAAAAGTAAGAAACTTCATTTTAAGATATTGATTATATAATACGATTTTATTTTATTTATTTATTTTTAAAGATTTTATTGAGAGAAAGAAACAAAGATAGCAACAGTGATAGTGAGAGAGAGCATGAGCAGGGAGGGGAGGGAGAAGCAGGCTCCTGGCTGAGTCCAATGCGGGGCTTGATCCCAGGACCCCGGGATCATGACCTGAACCAAAGGCATACGCTTAACTGACTGAGCCACCCAGGTGCTCCTAGAATATGATTTTAAAGCATAAAGCAAATATAACTTGCCTAAAACAATTTAGAACTTAGGGATATAATTGAAGAAAGTCAGTGTATGGTATGTAACTGGCCAAGTCCAAGTGGAAAACAAAGGCACCAGAGTTTCTGCAGTGACCTGTTTTGAGTCCCTCCTCTTATGGTAGGAGTCACACAGGAGTGGGGCTCACTTGGACACTTTTTTTTTTAATTAACATATAATGTATTATTTGCTTCAGGGGTACAGGTCTGTGAATCATCAGTCTTAAACAATTCATAGCACTCATCAATTCACATACCCTCCCCAATGTCCATAACCCAGCCACCCTATCCCTCCTCCCTCTTAGCTCCCCAATAACCCTCAGTTTGTTTTCTGAGATTTCCGTATATGTTTTACATTCATGTCTGAAGTAATTATGAATGAATTATTAAAATGGTGTGTATGAAAAAAAAGAGTCTCTAATGGTTTGTCTCCTTCCCTGGTCACTTCTTGTCTCATTTTTTTCCCTCCCTACCCCTCACATGCCCCTGCCCTGCCTCTCAAATTCCTCATATCAGAGCGATCATATGATAATTGTCTTTTTCTGATTGACTTATTTTGCTTAGCATAATACCCTCTAGTTCAATCCGTGTCATTGCAAATGGCAAGATTTCAGGGTTTTTTGATGGCTGCATAGTATTCCATTGTATATATATACCACATCTTCTTTATCCATTCACCTGTTGATGGACATCTAGGTTCTTTCCATAGTTTGGTTATTGTGGACTATAAACTGCTATGAACATTCAGGTGCACATGCCCCTTCGGATCACTACATTTGTATCTTTAGGGTAAATACCCAGTAGTGGAATTGCTAGGTCATAGGTCTATTTTCAATGTTTTGAGGAAACTCCATACTGTTTTCCAGAGTGGCTGGACCAGATTGCATTCCCACTAACAGTGCAGGAGGGTCCCCCTTTCTCTGCATCCTTGCCAACATCTGTCTTTTCCTGACTGGTTAATTTTAGCCATTCTGACTGGTGTGAAATGGTATCTCACTGTGGTTTTGATTTGCATTTCCCTGATGCCGATTGATGTTTTACAGTTTTTCATGTGTCTGTTGGCCATTTGGATGTCCTCTTTACAGAAATATCTGTTCATGTTTTCTGCCCATTTCTTGATTGGATTATTTGTTCTTTGTGTGTTGACTTTGAAAAGTTCTTTATAGATTTTGTATACTAGTCCTTTAACTGATATGTCATTTGCAAATATCTTCTCCCATTCTGTAAGTTGTCTTTTGGTTTTGCTGACTATTTCCTTTGCTGCTCAAAAGCTTTTTATCTTGGTGAAGTCCCAATAGTTTGCCCTTGTTTCCCTTGCTTTGGCAATGTTTCTAGGAAGAAGTTGCTGCGGCTGAGGTCAAAGAGGTTGCTGCCTGAGTTCTTCTCAAGGATTTTCATTTATTCCTGTCTCAACTTGAGGTCTTTCATCCATACTTGCACAACTTTCTTAAAGAAGCTCTGTGTGTCTGCTCTAGAGGTATCTGTTGGGTTGGTTTTCTGATTCAGTTACTCTTCAAAAACTATTTCAAAGGAGGGTTGACATTTATGAAGATATAAAGCATTAAACTCATATTACCAAAAATTACTGTGGGTAGTCTAGTTTACTAAATAACTAGCTACAAATGCACTTACCATGAATTGTACTTCACACCCTTAACTGGGCAAAAAACAAGGACAGCCATATATGTTCATTTTTCTGTAAATATAACTAATAGCCAAGCTTCCCCTTCCTGCCACCTTCAAATTAGTGAGAAATTGATTTGAATAATTTTTTATGCAGGTTCTCTTTCTTATAGCAATTGTGTATGCATCTATGAAGTTACAGGTTTATAGGAAAATGGGAGAAGGCCACTAATTGTCACTCCATCATGACTCAAAATTCTTAAGGTGGCAGTTTCACTCTAGCTGTGCCTGGCAGGGCACAAGGGCCTCACTGAGAGTGGGGCCCTGGTGTGCAGAGTCCAGCCTCAGAATCTGGTACTATTCACACGTGTCCTACATTTTTCTACTAGGATATTGATCCTGACAGAAGAGAGTTTTAATTCTCTCTGTATGCAAGGTGCTGCTACTTGTTGCTCTAAGATTTTAAGATTTTTTTTTAAGATTTTATTTATTTATTTGACAGAGAGCGAGTGAGAGAGACAGCGAGAGAGGGGATACAAGCAAGGGAAGTGGGAGAAGAAGAAGCAGGCTTCCCGCCGAGCAGGGAGCCCGATGCGGGGCTCGATCCTAAAACCCTGGGATCATGACCTGAGCCGAAGGCAGACGCTTAATGACTGAGCTACCCAGGCGCCCCTACTCTAAGATTTTATCCATCACATTTTATAGCATTAACTACCTGTGTTCCTAATTTGCTACCAAAGGTTTGCTTTCCTTCAGTGCAGGCTCTGAATATACCAGTCCCACCGCCAGTTACCAGGTATGGTTCTGTTCCCTCTTCAAAATCCTCTCTTAGCATTGTGTTTCTTCTCCTTTGCACTGGCAGTAAGAAGTTGTTATGGATAACCTTGACAAAAAATTTGGCAGAAAAAGAGCAGCTTCCAGACTAAGTAAGACCTGAAAAAAACCTACCCTCTGTGCAGAAGTCATTTCTTTCTGATGCTTCCTCTGCCAGGCCATCCAGAAACCCTGTGGTTAATGGTTAGGCCAGAGGTTAATGGCTCCGTGTGTTTTCTGGATGATACGCAAGTGAACAGGATAAAGCTGAATGAAGAAAATCCAGGTTTTGATCTCTCATTTAGCAATGAGACTTGAATGACAGATACCCACATTTTCTAAGTTTTTGTTTTACAGTATTTTATGCTTTCTCCTCTGAACTCCCCCCCCCCAACTTTTAAATCACTTACACATTTCCCCAAGGGAACAGCCTTGTCTATTTCCTTCACTTAAAGAGTATGAAGAAGTTGTATCTGTTTGATCTCTGGTGTGACTGCTTTGCAATGGATGTTGAAACAGACTGCTGTTTAACTCTTAATACGCACCCCTTGCAGTGGAATGGGAGAGCTCAGGAGTTAAAGTTTAAAGGAATAATGAGAACTGATCGAATGAACAGGTGTCACTCCAGCACAAGCAGTAGCAAAGCTAGGACACTTAGCTTGCAATATGCTCACCTTTGTGTTAGAATAACTCTATTTAAACACACATATTTATTATCATTAAAGAAGATACTTTATTTCTTGCTATATTATCATAAGTAATCCCTGAAATAACTTGGTCAGAGGTTTACTGAAACACATCTATTTGGGTCTTCCTGTTTTAAAATAAAAGGTGAAAAAATTTTTACCGGTCATGGTCTTGAAAAAAATGCATATTTTGAATAAAATTTATTGAATTTGAAATATCCTTTTATGGAAGGTCAATATCATATAACCACCAAAACAGAAATTTTATTTATGCTTATTGAATTAATCCCTTCAGAATCTAAGAGATCCAAATTCAGTTGGTTCATGTTCAATTTCTATTAATTTTGGCTTAGTGGGTGGGTACTTTGTCAGAGAAGAATGAAATATCATTGTTGGAATGTAAATATAAAAACAACATATTTAAAAAATAAAACCTATCACTTCAAAATATTTCATATAGTTTATATTTAAAACATTGAATGAGAATCTATTTTTTAAAAGGCAACTATGAATATCTTTAAAACTTCAGAGAATCAGTGGTTTGAATTTTAGTTTTCTTAGATGATATGTTTTATTTGGATTTAGATTTAGCACAATCATGTTGTGGTAGCAAATTAAGAATCCTCTCATTGAAAATTACCTGATCAATTGGACCCTTTTTACTGCTCTCCTGCAAATCATCTTTATTTTATTCCCCCTTCCTTTTTTTCTTTTTTCAAGTTTTAATTTAAATTCCAGTTAATTAACATACAGTGTAATATTAGGTGCAGGTGTAGATTATAGTGATTCAGCATTTCCATACAACACCCAGTACTCATCACAAGTGTCCTCCTTAACCCATCAGGCATTTAACCCACCCCCCTGTCCACCTCCCTTTCAGCAATCCTCAGTTTGTTCTCTATAGTTAAGAGTCTGTTTTCTGGTTTGCCTTTTTTCTTCCTATGTTCATCTGTTTTGTTTCTTAAATTGCACATATGAGTGAAATCATATGGTGTTTGTCTCTCTCTGACTTAGTTTGCTTAGCATAATACACTCTAGCTCCATCCATGTCATTGCAAATAGCAAGATCTCATTCTTTTTGTTGGCTGAGTAGTATTCCAGCACGCGCGCACACGCGCGCACACGCGCGCGCGCGCACACACACAAACTTCTTTATCACTTAATCCATTGATGGATATTTGGACCCTTTCCATAATTTGGCTATTATTGATAATGTTGCTATAAACATTGGGGTGCATGTATTCCTTTGAATCAGTATTTTTCTTTTTATTTATTTACTTTTTATTTTTTAAAGATTTTATTTATTTATTTGAGAGAGAGAATAAGAGAGAGAGAATACAAGAGAGGGGGAAGGGTCAGAGGGAAAAGAAGACTCCCCACTGAGCTTGGAGCCTGATGCAGGACTTGTTCCTGGGATTCCAGGATCATGACCTGGACTGAAGGCAGTGGCTTAACCAACTGAGACACCCAGGTGCTGTGAATCAGTATTTTGTATGCTTTGGGTATATACTTAACTAGTGCAATTGATGGATGGTAGGATAGTTTTATTTTTAACTTTTTGAGGAATCTCTATACTGTTTTTCAGAATGACTACACCAGTTTGTATTCCCACCAAAAGTATAAGAGGGTTTCCCTTTCTCTGTATTCTGGCCAACTTCTGTTGTTGCCTGTGTTGTTAATTTTAGCTATTCTGACAGGTGTGAGGTGATATCTCATTGTAGTTTTTGTTTGCATTTCCCTGATGATGAGTGATGTTAGCATCTTTTCATGTATCTGTTAGCCATCTGGATGTGTTCTTTGGAAAAATGCCTACTCATGCCTTCTGCCCATTTTTTTAAACTGGATTATTTATTTTTGGGGTGTTGAGTTTGATAAGTTCTTTATATATTTTAGATACTAACCCTTTAAAGATGATTTCTCTTTCCAGTAAATCGTCTTTAAAGTAAGTATTGAAATTTTGTTAAAAAGGGAAACAGACAAGTTTAGACAGTTTAAACCCACTCCTAAGTGGGGTTATCCTACTTACCAACACTTGGTAATTGCACATGGTCTCCTTTTGAATGTTGCTTTAAAGATGGTTCAATGGCAAGTTTGATGACAGTTAGGTTGATGCCTAGAATTTACAATGAACAGGAATTTCGATATACCTTGAAGCTCCCAAGCTACGTTGTTGACTGCCTATAGGCACCTGAAATTTATCATGTAAGATCTTAACAATGTTATTGCTTTATCTAGTATGAGGATATTTTATGGATTTATCAATTTTTTGAAGGTGCCTTGCTCTCCAGTGTCATTAGTCATTGATCAAGGATTTAAAATAATGGAATTTGAATCAACAGTCATGCTGCTGCTTGTGCTTCAGTCATACTTCTCTTTGGCATATTTTTAGATTTCATCCAGTGACGTTCACAGGCAGCAGGTTTTAACTGAATCCAGTTGGCATGTAACATGGCCCGAGAAAATGCTTTCGCTAATGAGATGATATCATTATGTGTTACAGGATTTAAAGTATCAACTTCTCATATGAAGGCTAACTGTATTTGTGTAAAACTAGAGAGTCAGCATTCAGTGATTTCTTTGTACATTCTGGTCTCTATATTGTCTGTAATTCTCTGTTCCCAGGTAAAAAAAAATCTATTAAATGACATACAGAAACAATTTCATTTGTCATCAGGGGTTTGTAATTACACAGTGATTTGGAAGCACAGGGGAAGATCTTCCATGATGGTCTCTCTCTTACCCACTCCAAAGTTTGGCAGGTGGTTGCCATTCAATAAGCATTTACCAAACAGCAAAATAAAGAGCTTCCCCGAGGAACCAAGTTTTGCAACAATTCAATGCACCGGGAAGCAGGAATTGTGTGTTTTGCTTCAAATTTCAAGAGAAGTAAAACTGCCATAAGGATCTACTCAAACACCAGGAATCTCAAAGTACTATTATCTTCTTTACTGAGCTGTCATCAGATATTTATTAAACATCTGTTGTATTTCAAGCCCCTTGCCAGTTTCTACAAATGCAAAGATGAACAACATATGGTCTCAGGACACAACAGCTCTCTGACCAACAGAGAAAAGACACATGTAAACCATTATATAGTGAACTATGACAGAATGACACATAGAGTGTTATAGTAGCACAGACAAGAGTATATTAAGTGGAGCCTGAGTTTGCAGACTGGAATGGAAAGGATGGTGAGGGATGGCTTAACAGAGATTCTTTGATGAAGGATGTTGCATTTTCCAAGTGGACAAGAGAATGATCCTCTAGGCAGAGGAAATGAGTTTTATGGAAGCAGAGGATTGAGAGACTCTACTTTGGAGTTGAAGTACGTTGGTAGGTGTGGGAAAGTGATGCCGGAAAGTAGCAGAGCTTTATTATGATTGATCTTAAATGTTGTTGCAAGTTTGGATTTTCCTATAGGAAGTAAACAAGGACCCATTTTGAATTTGTGGGTCCAATATGTGCCAAATTTCCTTGATAGTGGTAATTCTTTCTCAAAATGGCTCCGTCTACCATCATCGCATCTCAAAACTCTAACCATAACAGTTTATTCATTTGGTCATTTATTCATTCATGAAATAGTTAATAAGCATCTAATTTAAGCCAGACACCTTACTATGCACTAGGGACAGGAAGATTTATAAGAAAGTGTTCCTGTGTTGACAGATTGTGAAATGAGTTTACTACTTGAGCTGCAATAGTAAAGGCCAATAGTAACCTCCTAATGCACAAACCCAATAGATTTTTTATACTGACCCTGCTCCAAACACAATTGGTATATAAAATAAAACAAAGAAAATTAAAAACATATAGGTATATTTAGACAAGGTATACATCATCCTGGACCATAAAAGAAATAGTAAAACAAAGTGGTAAGTAGACTAAAGACTGTTAAGATCTAGACTTCTTCAAGATTAAAATGACCCCTTTGAGGTATACAGTTGATATTGATCTCTTCTTAAAATAGGGGACTGAGGTGAGATTCTCTCCTTAGAAGAGAAAGCTGAAAAGAGAAGACTGCAACATTTTTTAGGTCTATGGGTTCTATAAACCTGTACACCTACAAAGGGAGAGAGAAAATATTAGGGACAGCCCCCCAGCTAAATCTAAACTGTCCACTGGGTTTGCGATATCTGCCGTATTCCATGGGATAGAAGCCCTGCACTGCCAATACAAGGCTTGGTCCTGGACTGGGGGCTTCAGGGAGAGACCTGGTAAAAACAATTACAAATCTTTACAAACAGAAGAGGAAGAAACAGGGAAAGAAAGACATTGTCTCAAGAGAATCTGTATGCCAAATTACTAAGACATATCTGGAAAGCTAATTTTAAGGAAGATAACCAACAAAATCAATAATAAAGAAATGAAAATGAAAAAGAGATAAATTTGGTAACTTTATTTTTATTTAAATCTTTTTTTAAAAGACTTTATTTATTTATTTGACAGAGAGAGAGATCACAGCATGCAGGCAGAGAAAGAGAGGGGGAGGGAGGCTCCCTGCTGAGCAGAGAGCTCGATTCGGGACTCGATCCCAGGACCCTGATATCATGACCTGAGCCAAAGGCAGAGGCCCAACCCACTGAGCCACTCAGGTGCCCTTAAATTTGGTAACTTTAAAAAGTGATCAAGATCATAAAAAATAAAGGAGTGAGATCTATAAAAGAAAAAGACATTATGAAATAAGGAGAAGACATAAAATGGAAGAGATGAATAAACAAGAGAACAAGTTAGAAATTCTAGAAATAAATAATAGAATCACTGATGGAAAACAGATTTACAAAGCAAGATGGGACCCATTTGGAGAGAAAATTTGTAGTTAAAAGATGACACTGAAGAATTTATACCACATAGTGGGAAGAGCTGAAACGGTATGAAACAATTTATCTCTTCTTCTACTTATGGTTGTCAGTTGGTTTGGGCTGCTATCACAAAACATCATGGACTGGGTGGCTTTTAAACAGCAGAAATTTATTACTCACTGTTCTGGAGACTGGAAGTCCAAGATGGGAATGCCAGCATGGCTGGATTCCTGTGGAAGTCCTCTTCTGGACTGCAGACTGCTGTCTTTTTACATGTCCTCGCACGGCAGAACAGGCAAGGGAGTGCTCTCAGGTTGCTTCTATAAGGGTGCTAATCCCATGTCTAAGGTTTGCCCTCATGATCTACTCACCTCCCAAAGGTGATAATATTTCCTAAAACTGTCACCTTGGGGGTTAGCTTTCAACACATGAATTTTGGGGGGACACAAACATTCAGATTATAGCAATGAACCATTTGGGTTTTTCTCAATTTTTGGATATTATGAATGAAATTGTTGTGACATTTTAGTAGTCTTTTTGCAGACATACATGGTGATTTTTCTTGAGTAGATGCCCAGGAGTAGAATTGCTAGATTATAGGATAGCTGATGTTTATAAGAAACTGTCGAAAAAGCTCTAAGAGGTTGAATGGTTTCACACTTAACAGCAATGTGTGAAGAGTTCTAGTCATTCCATGACTTGATAACATTTGGTATCATCAGTCTTTTGAAGTTTAGCCATTCTAATATGGGTGAATTGGCATCTCAAGATGATTTTAGTTTGTATTTCTCCAATAGCTGATGATATTGAACTATAGTTTTGTGTTCTTTTGGCCTATGGATGCCTTCTCTTATGAAATGCCCCAGTGTTCTGTTCATTTGTAAAAAATTAGGTGGTTGTTCTAATTTTTGAGTTATAGGAATTACTTAGGTTCTGGATTCAAGTTCTTTGTCAGATATGTGTATTACAAATGTTTTCTCCTAGCCTATGGTTTGTATATTCATGTTATTAATGATGCCCTTTGAATTGTTATTTCCAATGAAGTTCCAATTTATCAACTTTTAATTTTAAGCCTATTACTTTAATACATAGCCTAAGATTTCAAAGGTATTCTCTTACGTCTTCTAGAAGAGAATACTCAACAGTCATATTCATGCCTGATGTGTATGGACAAGGAGATTCTTTACAGAGATTTACTATGTTAATTGGAAAAATCCTTTTTTTATATTTGCATGTATTATAGGGAGTTGATTACATATAGTTGGGTGCATTTAAAATTTATTCTAATACTAGATCTTTAGGCTTAAATGGACAATTCTTCATGCTTAATAATGTACTTCAGAATGAGAGAATCTGGTGTTATCTAGTACAAGTTCATACTCTTTTTTATACTATGCCAATAATAATATGCTACTAATTTCATGATATTTCTGTTCCTTTTAAGTGTATATAAAAGGATATTTGCTTTTTACCTTCAACATTGCATGCTTTTCTGCAAAATGTAAGTCATGTGAGACATGAACTTTTATATTTTAGCTACTATAGATGTATGCCAAGTATTATTGGTATAGTTATTGGGATGGAATTTAGATAGAAATAAATATTTCATTAATTTAAAACATTATGGGTACACTACTTGTATCTTTTTTAAAGCAAATATATTTTCTTTCCAATATGGTGAAAATACAACAGGGATCATAACCAAACTCCTCTCCCACCACTTTTTTTTTCTTTTTTGTACTTTCAAGATCTGTAAAATAGACAAGGGTAAAGGAATTTATAGTTTTTTTCTTTCTGTGCCAAGGTTGCTCTTGACATTCACTCTAAAATGGCCAATGGGACTAATGTCATGGTAAATTTCATAATTTACTTTCTTTCTGCCTCTGGACTCAGTGAGGATGCCGTGTCTTTCTATTTATTTGCTTTGCTCTTATTTATTTTAAAAATGGTGTTATTGAAGTATAATTCACATACCATTTAATTCACCAATTTAAATTGTATAATTTGATGTTTTTCATTATAATCACAACTTTATTTTGTACAACTATTACCACAATTAGTTTTAAAACATTTCGTCATCCCTGAAAAAGAAGGAGTCTTGTACCTATTACCAATGACTTTCCACATTTCCTTGACCCTTTCCCACGCCCCAGTCCTAAGCAACCACTAATTTTCTTTCTGTCTCTGTAAATTTTTCTATTTTGGGTGTCTCATATAAATGCAGTTATATAATATGTAATCTTTTGTGTCTTGGGTTTTTTCATTTGGCATAATGTGTTCATGTTTCATCCATGTTGTTGTGTATATAAGTAGTACTTCATTCCATTTTATGGCTGAATAAAATTTCATTAAATGGCATACCATTTCTGTTTATCCATTCACTTGATGGAAATTTGGGTTTCCACTTTTTGGCTATTATGAGTTATGCTGCTATGAACTTTCATGTATGAGTTTTTGTGTGGACATATGTTTTCATTTCTCTTGAATATATACTTAGGAATGGAATTTTGGGGTCACATGCTAATTCTCTGTTTAACATTTTGAGAAATTGCCCATCTGTTTTTCCAAAGTGAAATTGATTTTACGTCTATCCTCAAAAAGGATTTTGGTCAACTTGCTATAAACACTTGAGTTGCGCTTTGTGTTTCCTCTGAGTCTTCAAAATAATCACATTTCTTCAACTCACTCTTACATGTTCTGCAAAAACAAATGGTTAGAATAATTAGAGTTTTTTCTTGTCTTAGGGTAAATGCCAGAATTTGACTTTATTGACTTTCAATACAAGGTAGTGCTTTAGTTACTTGGGATTTTGCCAGAGCGTCTCTATTGTGTTCAACTGCCCTCAAGTGGAGAGAGTTAGGTTTATCCAAATGAGGATTTCAGGCTGAAAGATGGAGTTAGTTGCCACAAAGTTGATTCCTATAAATTTCAAAGTTGAATATTATTCCTTGACAATAGGTGGGTTATTCAGGATGTTCTTATGGCTCGATTTGCATGTGTGCTATTAGGCTTTATGAGAAGATATATAAAAAGCTGGGGTTATTAGTAAGTCTGTTAAATACCCAAGATTAGAAAGAGCTGGTGTGAAGAGAGTCAGTGTGCTCTCGACCCTCACACTCTGAGCAGTAAAATGCATGTGTGAGAGCTCTCTCTGGCCTGAATGAAATCTGTGCAGAGAAGCGGCTGAGAGAACAGTTATATGTGTTACAGAGACTAGCTGCCCTGTGCAATCTAGAAGGCTTTGAATCATTTGAAATAATTTTTCTTGATATACCACAGTGGTCCCTGGAGGTCCCACAGAAGTTTTAGGTGCTGTCTTCTAGTGGAAGTGTGAGGGACTCTTCACTCTCTAGTCATAATGGAGCAGATCTCTGACATGAGGCACCGGAGACCCAGTGACAGCTGTCCTAGACAGCTGGTAAAAGGCACCTGGGGTGACTGCCAACAATGAGGAGCAGTGATGGAAACAACTAGCATCCAGAGAGAACATTCTCTGAGATACCCCTCCAGAGTCATTGCCCTCAGTATCTTCTCTGGGGATAAACATATTAAGTATCAATTTGGAAAGCACTCATTTTTCTCAGTTTCTGCAAACTCAGCATGAGTCATTTAAAGGAAAATGTGGTGGGCGACTCTTTGCAGTTGCCAATCTGTCTTTTATTTCTTGTCTTTTATTATGTACTGAGAAGAAAGAGTTAATAATTTCTATCCAAGAAACATGGATGGATGCTGGTCTTTCCAGAGGAACCTGTTATTGGTAACAAGTTTTCTGATTTCAGGTGATAATGTTGTCCAGAAGAAAAAGATCACATAAAAAATAAAGCTTCTCTATTAAAACTCTAGAAATAATTTAAAATATTTCAGAAAATATACAACAAAAATTCAGAAAACAAAGCATAGAGAGAAATTCCTCACACTTATAAGTATTTTTGCTCTACATTGATATGTCTGCCATATGACTGATTCTTCTAACACTTTGGCCATGTTGCTGCTAAAAATGGTTTTTCTTTATAATGAAGGTAAGAAGCTTTCTGGTAAAGAGCATTACTGCCTCATATTATAATTAACAGAAAGAATATGGGATTTGGAGTTAGTCAAATCTGAGCTGGAATTCCATTTCAGGACATAATCATTTTGGAGGTCTGACAAGATACTTATCTTCTCTAAACCAACTCCTCTCAGCTATTAAACATAGGCAATACCTGTCCTGGGAACATTTCATCTGATGGAGTTGAGCATGGTATTTGGTGGCCATGAGTTTTGTTTGTTTTTCCTCCAGGATCAGCAGCCAAGAGGACTGTATTTTATATTCCGTATTAGTTTAGAACAGTGGTCCTCAATGGGGTGACTTTGCTCCAGAGGGTATAATTGGCAATGCCTGGAGACATTTTTGGTTTTTACAAGTTGAGATAAATGCAACTGTCCTACTGGTATTGAGTGGGCAGGGGCCAGGGCTACTGCTATGCATCCTGCATGGCACAGGGGGGCTCCCCTGCTCCTCCCAGCAAAGACTTATGGCCACAGACGTCAACAGTAATGAACCAAGAAACCCCGGGTGGAGGATGGGAAAGAATGATGCTTCCACTAGGAGAAGGGCTGCGCAAAGGGCTCCACTAGGGCTGCACAAAGGAAAAAAAATATTGCTGTCTGTGGTAAAATATTCCTCTTCTTAAGAGATTATGGTGAGGAAGAAGACAACATTGTAATATTTAAGTGTGTAAACTGCTTGAGCAAGAGGAGCATTGTTAACATGTCAGAATGTATTATACATTTATCAAAAGGAATATTACGAAAAGGTGCTTATCTGAAAGGAAGCCGAACCTCGTGGATATTATTAAGAGTGGGAAAAACAAGACCAAAACAAAACAAAACAAAAAACAGATGCGTCTGGGTGGCTCAGTTGGTTAAGCAACTGCCTTCGGTTCAGGTCATGATCCTGGGAGTCCCACGATCAAGTTCCACGTCAGGCTCCCTGCTTGGCAGGAAGTCTGCTTCTTCCTCTGACCCTGTCCCCTCTCATGCTCTCTCCCACTCTCTCTCTCTCTCTCTCTCTCAAAAAAAAAAAAAAAAAAAAAAAAAAAAGGAAGAACAAAA
>LNAC01000757.1:443016-506015 GCA_002007465.1 Ailurus styani
AAAAAAAAAAAAAAAAAAAAAGAACATGGAAGTCACACATGACTGGGTTCCATTCCCCCCTCTAATACTTGTCTATATGACCTTGAAGAAGTGACTAAACCCCTCTGAACCTTGATTCCTTTAACTATAAAGTAGAAGTAGTAGTACCTGCCTCAGAAGATTATGAATTTGGAATTTATATTAGGATTAATGAGATGATAAAGAGTTTAGAACATCATAACCAGATCAACCAATGTCAATTCTTTCCCGTGATTAAAGTTTGGAAATTGGATTTGGTGAATACTGTTTTTTAATTAGAAAAATTTTTATTCTGGGAAGAATATGGCAGGGCATAGCAGAACCAGCTATAAAGATTCTATATAAGTTATTTAGATTGAAATAATTAATTTTACTGGCTTATTTATGTGCATGGTAAAGATTTAAAAAAAGAACAAATTATATTCAGTAAAGAGTAGATCTCTTACTGTTTTTTGTTTGTTTGTTTGTTTGTTTGTTTTTACCCTTCCCTAATTTCTTCCCAGTGCAAACTGCTGTTTTCAGAGAGTGGATACAAGATATTGAGGTCAAGAACAGTCTTTAAAAGGTCCTGTGGCCAAGTGTAAAAGAAATTCAGGCTAGCGAAAGCGCAGTTTTACATGTCCAGATCTCAGGAGGGAAAACTGACAGTTCTGGACAAGACGTGTGATAAAGACAAAATATAATTAAAAGTATTTCTAAAAGATAGCATTAGGGCATCAGCTTAGTTTTTGGAGAGAAAATGAACTTAGAGGCAAAGTTATGTTCAGAAGTCAAAAGAAAGACAAA
Source organism: Ailurus styani (assembly GCA_002007465.1). Classification (NCBI taxonomy): domain Eukaryota; kingdom Metazoa; phylum Chordata; class Mammalia; order Carnivora; family Ailuridae; genus Ailurus; species Ailurus styani. The sequence goes on from LNAC01000757.1 coordinate 443,821, forward strand.
ATATAATTAAGAGTATTTCTAAAAGACAGCATTAGGGCATCAGCTTAGTTGTTGGGGAGAAAATGAATTTAGAGGCAAAAGTTATGTTCAGAAGTCAAAAGACTTCTGGGTTCCAAAAAAAGAGAATGTTATCAACAGGCTGAAGATGTAGCATGAATAGATCAAAAAGAAGGTACTCTGAGGGTCAGGGTTTGTATCCAAATGGAATAATTGGATGACTATGAAGGAAAATGTTAAGGATGTTGTATTTTTGCTAAGCCAGCTGAGGAGTAGAAGAATATACTTGGGATTTATCTCAAGAATATATAATATGTTTCTTAAAATCTCTTTGGATTATACTGATATTGAACTGACTGTGGCTGGACAGCAGTTGCCAGAGCAGGGAAATGATGGATATGGAGATAACATGCATCCCAAAAGCCTTCTTCTTTATGGCCATGGGTGAAAGCAAGGAAGAGTAATTTGATACACATAAAAGATGAGAATGGGGTAACCTCTCCTGCCAGCCCTAAGTTGACAAACTGGGGCACTTTTGATCTAATACTATAGGAGAACCTCTGAATTTGTGAGTGTCTTCTATTGGATTCCTATTCAGTGTAAGCAAATATTGAACTTGATTTGTATATTCTGGTTGTCACAAGCTATTTACCTCCTCTGAACCTCAGTTTTCATCTATCTAATTTTTGCTCATCTTTATGCAAAAGCACAACTTATCAGTTTTTATTTTGAGGCCATGTCCCTCTAGCCATGTATATAAAAGCCATTTCTAAGTAAATTTTATCTAGAAAAGCCCACCTAGTCCCTAGACAAATATGAGAATAAGAGAAACTTTAAAAACTTGCTTTACCTATGTGGTAGCCTCATAACATTTTACAAAAATAATTTTCGCTTTACTTCTAAATTTGCTGACATTTATTATAATGCTCTTCCTTTATGTTATAAAATAGCCTAATATACCACAAAGTATTAAGTGACATAGAATGTGAAAAGCCCTTTGTATGCTGTCAGGTACAATTCATTTACATAGTTTTGTTATTAAGATGAGAAGTTTTCAAAAGTGATTTATTCTGAAGATTATGTGGCATTTAATAATATTTTATGTTATAGGAAAAACAGAGACTATTCAGGTTTTGTCTCCTTTTCTATCTCACCTTATTTTCTTTTGTACATGCTAGCATGTCTCCATTTGGTCTATTTTTCTTCTCTTTCATAGATGACATAGTCTTACTACTTAATCTTCCATAGTCAGCAAGGGGGAGATTGCTGCTTTAAGGTTAAATTCATCAGCTTGGTGGTTATGGTATTTTGGTGATTTATGGATGTTTATGACTCAAGTATGACTACAAATGAGGGCTGTCAGAAGTACCATCATCTTCCTTTCCAGTTCACTGTAGTGCCTTACCATCCATGAACTAAACCAAATACACAAAAATCTATAATTGCAAAAACAGTTACACCTCTAGAGGAAGGCCCCCTGTGAGAGTTAGCCCCAGACAGTTTTAGGAAAACCAGCACAACACAATGGCACAGATGACTTTGAACTGCATCAGTTCCAGAAACAAAATCATGAAGATATTTAGACATTCTTGTTACACATATGTCCATTATTAGGAGTTTGTTGTTAACTTCTGTCTCTTTGGTTTAGTTTTCAGGCAAGACTTTGCAAAAGAGCTGCTCAAGAGAAAGAGAATATATATCCTTATACATTTTTTTTAACAATAGTTTATCAGCACGTCAGCATTATTGGATAGGACCTGAGTGATGATGATGTGGCTTGCAGGTATCCAGAAAAAAATGCTGTTCCAAACTCAGTTTATGAAACTGTCAGTTGCTGACAAGGACATATAAACAAGCTGGAGGAGATATAAAAGAAATGGTCCTTGGCCCATGATGTATGTACTGTACCAGGAACATCTAATAATAAAAATTATTGAAAACATCAGCCTGTTTATCTAATTCATTATTTTATCCTATTGTTTGGAGCAGATAAAAATGACTGCATCGTGGGAAGTCATGTAAAAGAACAGATAGTGGTTTGTGTTAAATGAAAATATTTTTCATAGCTAAATTGAATAGGGGAATTAAATATACTCTTTTTTTTAAAGGATTTTATTTATTTATTTGTCAGAGAGAGAGAGATCACAAGTAGGCAGAGAGGCAGGCAGAGAGAGAGGAGGAAGCAGACTCTCTGCTGAGCAGAGAGCCCAATGCGGGACTCGATCCCAGGACTCTGGGATCATGACCTGAACCGAAGGCAGAAGCTTAATCCACTGAGCCACCCAGGTGCCTGAATTAAATATACTCTAAACTACCAGACTTCTGTCAATCATATTAGGAATGAATAAAGAATATACACAATGAAAAGAACAAGGGTGATTATTTAAGTAATAAAAATAATTACTATAGCACTTTTTCTTAAAAATAGCATTCTATATTGAAATTAACTACTGTATTACAACCTTAATATTATTCTAATCATTTCACATTTATTTCTAAAATAATGTTACAGCACTTTTAATTTGTATTGAAAAAGAAATAGCCCAGGTGCCTGGGTGGCTCAGTGGGTTAAGCCTCTGCCTTCAGCTCAGGTCATGATCTCAGGGTCCTGGGATCGAGTCCCTCATGGTGCTCTCTGCTTGGCAGGGAGCCTGCTTCTCCCTCTCTCTCTGCCTGCCTCTCTGCCTACTTGTGATCTCTCTCTCTGTCAAATAAATAAATAAAATCTTTAAAAAATAAAAGAAATAGCCCTCTTATGGCTAGATGATATTCTTAATTGGTTAAATATATAAGAAAGTCCTTTGTAAATTGTGATGCCATTCAGCTGTAACCTTTTAAAAAAATGAGAAGATTTCAAAAGGTTTAGAAGGTATCAGATACTTTGTAGATTATCTGGAGATAAAAAGTATTAGAAGACCCACTGACCTCTCAAAAGGTCTCAAAAATAGCAAAGGAGGCAAAGCAATTTTTCAAAATATTGACTCTAAAATGTTAATATATCTCTAAAATGTTTAATTATTAAAATAGTAATAAAATGATTATAAAATGCATTAATCGGAGTTTTAAATATATGTATAGTTGTGTATTTTCAAACTTAACTCATAGCTCTTTTCTTTTTGATTTTCCTATTTCCTCCCCTTGTCTTTGGAGATGATATCTTTAAATATTTCTCTCCAGACCTTGATCCTCTCTGTAATGTGTGATGATTTTGTGTTAATTCTAATGAAATGAAGAACATCTTTGACTTAACTAACGTAAGTGGGTCACACAGCACAGTGATGTGTCTGACGGAATTGCTGACGCAGTTCAAGGATGGATGGTTCCTCTGATGACAAATAACACAGAAGCTTATGAAACAGTTAGATATGCAGGAGGCTGTGTAACAGTCCTCTTGTGGAGAAAAAAAGGTTCCCCAACCACCATGAAGCTGCAGGAAATCTCAGCCATCTAAGTTAACATCTATATGTATTAAAAATTCCATTAGCTACAAGCAGCTCAGACCTCTGATGCTCAGGATTTCTTTCCCATTCTGGTCTCTCAGGAGAGCCTGGCCAGAAAGAACAGCCTGGGCAACAGCCCCGAGGCTGGGAGTATGCCGAGAGCATTTGAGGAATGTATAGTGATTCCTAACAGTGCTATAACAAAACACCACGGACTGAGTAGGTTAAACAGAAGTTTATTGTCTCAAAGTTTAGAGGTTAGGGCGCCTGGGTGGCTCAGTGGGTTAAAGCCTCTGCTTTCGGCTCAGGTCATGATCTCAGGGTCCTGGAATCGAGGCCTGCATCGGGCTCTCTGCTCAGCAGGGAGCCTGCTTCCTCCTCTCCCTGTCTCTCTGCCTGCCTCTCTGCCTACTTGTAATCTCTCTCTCTCTCTGTGTCAACTAAATAAATAAAATCTTAAAAAAAAAAGTTTAGAGGTTAGATGTCTGAGATCAAGGTGTTGGTAGAGTTGGTTTCTTCTGAGGCTGTGATGCTTTCTCCCCCCCACCGACCCCGGTGTTCTGTTTTTATTGTTCTGCAGCAGAATGACCAACATAGGACATAAATGCAAATATTTAGCTGTGCAGAAGGGATGGTGTTTAACTATAAATTGGAGAATGATTTTTTAAAGAATAAATACTTAAACACAACTCAGGTCCTATAAGCACCTGGATTCTAGGTCTGTGTAGTGAAGCTGCCTCACCTGTGGACCCACAAATCTATTCCAGGGCTCTCTTCTAGCTTCTGGTTGTTGGCTGGTAATCTTTGATGTTTCTCAGCTTGGAGATGCCTCACCTCAATCTCTGCCTTTATGTTCCCATGGCATTCTCCCTGTGTGCAGGTATTTTTGTAAGGACACCAGTTGCATTGGATTAAGGACCTCACCTAGTCCCAGAATGATGTCATCTTAATAATTACATCTGCATTGACCCTGTTTCCAAATCTGATCACAATGTGAGGTACTGGAAATTAGGACTATGAACATGAAATTTTTGGGACACAGTTCAGTCTGTAGCAGAATACCTAGGAGGCTAGTGATTTTGAAACACCATGAGTGGGTTGTGGTGAGGAGAATGGTACGTGATGAGGTAAGAGAAATAACAGCTGCCAGACTTTTTAATGCTTTATGGGTCATTATAATATCTTAGGTTTTTACTTTGAGTGATAAAGGGTTTTGGATGTCAGAGTGATATGAACTAATTTTAAAATGATAACACTGGCTGGGGTTCCTGGTGGTTCAGTTAGTTGAGTGCAGGACTCTGTTTTGGCTCAGGTCATGATCTAAGGGTCGTGAGATCCAGCCCCATGTCGGGCTCTGTGAGAGCATGGAGCCTGCTTAGGAGTCTCTGTCTCCCTCTCCCTCTGCCCTTCCCCCTGGCTTGTGCTCTGTCTTGAAAAAATAAAATAAAATAAAAAATAAAAAGGAAGGAAGGAAGGAAGAAACGAAGGAAGAAATGAAGGAAGGAAGCATGGACACTGGCTGGTGGATTGAGACTAGACTAGCTTAGCAAGGGGGAAAGGAGAGACAGAGTAGGTGTCATGGAGACCCAGGCAAGAGAAGCCAGTGAGCACAGAACAGTGATAGCAGTAGAGCCACTGACAAGTGGTCAGGTTCTGAACTTAAATACTTTTGAAGAGAGGTGGGATAGGATTTGCAGAGGGGTTCTACATGGGGCATGAGAGAGAGAAGAGTCAGGTAAGATTCTAACATTTTGCCATTAAATGAGGTGGGAATGTGTGGGTGTAGTAGGTGTAGGGGTGAAATCAGGAGCAGTCTGGAACTTCTGCTATTTGCATATTGATTCTCCTGGATCTTGGGATTCCTATTTCTTTGTGTTTCTCCTGCTTTTATTTTTCACGCTTATCGAGGTATTATTGATGAATTAAAATGGTGTATATTTAAGGTATAGATATGATGACTCGATATACATATATATTGTGAAATGATTACCACAATCAAGCTTATTAATATATCCATCACTTCAGATAGAGGCCTCCGGTTATGGAATGGGTAAGTCATGGGAATAAAAGGCACAGCACAGAGAATACAGGCAAAGGCATTGTAAGTGTTGTGTGGTGTCAGAGGGTATCTACATTGTGGTGAGCATGGCATAATGCATAGAGAAGCTGAATAACTATGTCGTACACCTAAAATTAAGGTAACACTGTTCATTAACTATAGCCAGATAAAAATAAAAATAAAAAAGTCAGATAAAAATAAAAAAATCTCTTCACGTAGTTACTATTGTGTGTGTATGGGGAGAACACTTAAACTCTTTTGGCACATTTTGAGTTCACAATACAAAATAATTAGCTATAGTTACCCGGCTGCACCTTAATCTCCAGAACTGATTTATCCTGCATAACTGAACCTTTGTGCCATTTGACCAACGTCTCCCCATTTTCCCCACTCTCCTTTGGGATATTTCTTTACTTGAACTTTCAGGACACAAAGCCCAGTCTTGGCAGTACTCATTCTCTTTTTAGATTCTTCTCTGCATCGTGATTATTTTCTTCCATTATGAGACCTCACTTCTATTAGTCACTATTTAGCAAGAAAGCAATGACTACTTACTACCTGTCAGAGAAGTATGTCCATTTGATGTTCACAGTTCTTTACTCTCTGCATTTGTATTCTTTCTTGTTGTGGTCCAGCAAATAAAGGAAGAAAATCTGGTGTGGTATGATACACTGACTTATTTTAAAAACACACACAAAGTACTTTTGTAGCTGTTATATTAATATGCTTGAAGTTTTGCTCTTCTATTTATTTAAATAGACTCCTTTATAAATAGCATTCACAAGATTATTCTGGATTTCATAAAGATAGCCTTCTTAAAAATTGATTATACCTCTTTGCAGAAAATAATATTTGGAAACATTCAAATACATAAGATTTTTAATGAGCATACTGATGTTTTTGTGTAGACACTTGAAGCAAGAATTATTTATTATGTTTGACACTCAGCTTATGTGACATTAATTAATTGTTCATTCAATTGAAATTCATTATTGAGTTTCTACTTGTGTCAGGGATTATGGAGAATGAAACACAAAACTCACTTTTGACCTGTTTATTTCCCTTTGGAAGTTCTTTGGAAGTAATACCCTTAGAGGTATCACTTTTAAGAAAACACTCTAGTTTATAATATACTAGGCTCACATGGGATAGTTAGGTTTTTAAGGCCACTTGTCTTGTTCTTGCTTATCTTAGGCTATTTATCATTGGTCTTATGCAGCTTCTGTAGTCTTTTCCTTTACTATCAGTCTAAACATCAAGTGCCTAAAACACAAAATACAAAATCTATAAAGAACTTTTCAAAGTCAACACACAAAGAACAAATAATCCAATCAAGAAATGGGCAGAAAACATGAACAGATATTTCTGTAAAGAGGACATCCAAATGGCCAACAGACACATGAAAAACTGTAAAACATCAATCGGCATCAGGGAAATGCAAATCAAAACCACAGTGAGATATCATTTCACACCAGTCAGAATGGCTAAAATTAACCAGTCAGGAAAAGACAGATGTTGGCAAGGATGCAGAGAAAGGGGGACCCTCCTACACTGTTAGTGGGAATGCAATCTGGTCCAGCCACTCTGGAAAACAGTATGGAGTTTCCTCAAAACATTGAAAATAGACCTATGACCTAGCAATTCCACTATTGGGTATTTACCCTAAAGATACAAATGTAGTGATCCGAAGGGGCATGTGCACCTGAATGTTCATAGCAGTTTATAGTCCACAATAACCAAACTATGTAAAGAACCTAGATGTCCATCAACAGGTGAATGGATAAAGAAGATGTGGTATATATACACAATGGAATACTATGCAGCCATCAAAAAACCCTGAAATCTTGCCATTTGCAATGACACGGATTGAACTAGAGGGTATTATGCTAAGCAAAATAATTCAATCAGAAAAAGACAATTATCATATGATCGCTCTGATATGAGGAATTTGAGAGGCAGGGCAGGGGCATGTGAGGGGTAGGGAGGGAAAAAAATGAGACAAGAAGTGACCAGGGAAGGAGACAAACCATTAGAGACTCTTTTTTTTCATACACACCATTTTAATAATTCATTCATAATTACTTCAGACATGAATGTAAAACATATACGGAAATCTCAGAAAACAANGGGAAAAGTTAATTACTAATGTGTTTTAAGGATGGTATTCTAGAATAGAGAGGCAGAACTAGTGAATTGCATGTAATTTCCTAATCATAATTTAGAAGAAAAAAATGTACCCAATAGGAGAATGAAAAAAATAAACAGCAAATTTGATAGTAGAAGAAACAAGAATCAATATGAATTATGGATTAATTTTCAGTGATGTCAGACCCCTAAAATTTATCCATGGGACTTCTACCCCTACCACGTACTCAAGTGTTTTCAGAAGCTACAGTGCTTTCAGCTTGATAACAAAAGTCTCCTGAGTAGATGAGGACACATGTATCTTTAGTGATTGCAACATGCCTTCATAGACCAGTATAAGTCATTATCTATGTCTCTAGACTCACGAGGAATTCCTGAGCAATCCAAGATAAAAAGAGACCAGTTGCTTTATCATTGGTCAGCCTCTCTCAGTGGGAGAAATCTCTGAAATTTGTCTTAGGTCCAGGCCTTAGAGCCTTCCTAAAATGCTCTACAGACTCTTATACCAGTTGATTAACTTTCTTTCTGCCTGTCTGTTGATCTTGCTCTGATTCCTTGTTATGAGGCCATCTGCCTCTGTCTTGAAAATGATGATGACATATGACCCCAATCTGCTTTGTTAGAATGGACAGAGGGAGCTTCTTACCTCTCTTGTAACCTGATGTGAGTTGACTAAGTTTGGGGTCATTAGTTTTCTTACTGTTCAGACCACATCTTCTTTTCCTTCCAGGGTCATAGTTAGAGGTCTCACTATGGATAATAATTTATTTTTGTTGGTGGTAGGATCAATAATATGCATTAATTGATTACTGCTCTTCCTACATATATTCCACACTATATTCTCCACTGTTGTTACATGATCTTAAACCAACCACAAACTCTTCCTGTTCTGATTTTTCCCACTCTGGAGTGAGGGAGGAGAAGAAATATGATTCAATCAGACTGTATTTCTCAGTATTTGTATTTGCTTTTGCTTTTCCTAATGCTAACTGTACTCCTATCTTAGCAAATGTGGAAGTGTTCTCTGGATGTAGACAACTATGAAAGTGTATGTAGTTGGAAGTAGAAGTTGGAGCTTAAGAAAAACAAAAATTTTAACAACTGTTAATGTAAGACCAAATTAATGAAATTATAAGGATCCAAGTATCGTGCAAAAACACTGAAGTGTGACTTGAAGAATAGGAGTCATTGTCTTTGCGGTCAGTGAGAGAAACACTGATAAAAGTGGAGTGTCTTCACAGATGTCTGAAGAAAGACCAGGTTCTGTTGGGTGGAGGGGAGGGTTGGATATCATTGCAAGAAAGGACTATCTGAAGTGTCAGTCTTCCTACCTCTCCTGTTCTCTGAGGGCCTTCCAAAATGATCTTTGTCATGTACTCTTAAAGTGCTCTCTAGAGGGAGCACTTGGGTCAGTCAGTTAAGTGTGGGCCTTGGGCTTGGCTCAGGTCATGATCCCAGGGTCCTAAGATGGAGCCCTCCATTGGGCTCCCTGTTCAGTGGGGAGTCTGCTTCTCCCTCCGCCTCCCCTCACTTGTGTTCATGCTCTCTCTCTCTCAAATAAATAAATAAAATATTTTTAAAAAATTCTCTTTAGGGACTTATAGAAAATATTGTTTTATCATATATTATTAAATCATTTTTTAAGACATCTGGGTATTTTCTAACCAAACACTAGGATAAATGCCTTTGCTAGGCCATATGACAGTATAAATTTGAAAATATCATCCCACATATTACAAATTTTTCAAATTCTAACTTAAGGATACTTCTTCTTTTTCTTTTTTTTTTCTTGTGTGGGACTAGTGGGGAAAAACTTTCATTGGGTTTTGAAGTTAAATCAAAACTTTGAGGCAGAACTGGACATCAGGCTATCACAAACTATGTGGATTTTGCTGCCTGTAATGAGACTTTAATGCCCTCACCATGTTTCATGGTTTTACATCTAGCTTAGGTAGAACAAGTGATAGAATTAAATTTATTTTTATTTTTATTAAAAGATTTTTCTTGTCAAGCTGATATTTTCTTTTGAAAGCTCACAAAAATGACAGCTATTACAGAAGAAATGTTCTCAAATGCTCATGTTCCTGAAGATGGCTATAGTGAGGTCATGGTGGATCAAAAGATATCAAGGAAGATTTGATAGAGCTTATCCAAGGATTTAAGGAATTTAAAAATGTTCCAAAACCCCATGAAACATATATCACTGATATTGGTATTTGGGGTTAACTATGTTGTCAATAGACAGAGGTTGTGCCAAAGGATAAAATTGTAGTCAGCAGAATTTCACTTGATCTACTCAGTGCAAGAAATTTTATACATTGGTAGTAGGTTCAAGGGGTTTGCATTTAGCTAGACCATTGTGAGTGTTGACCTTTTCATAGTAAAGTATGCTGGAAATTGTCCCTTTTCTTATTTTGTTTTTTATAAGGACTTAACTCTCCTACTTCCTTCTGATTTATTTTCCTTTTTATTCCCATTCCTAGGCTGTTGAGGACAGACATCTATTGGTTTTTCCTATGTTACAAGGAAGGAAATTATGATAATCAATTTTCTAAAGTGTCTATATAAACTAGGCAGTAAGTCAGAAGCTGTACATATGGGTCAATAGGTCTCCAGTTGAGAAACAAAGGACATGATTCTAGTGATGCATTGCTACAGGGCTACTTAACAGTACCCGTCTTAAGTATATAGCAGAGCTTCTGTGACAATGGAAATTTGTATGGGTTTCCCAGTGCAAGGGAAGAAGTGTAGGTTTCCCTATTGAGGGTAGGTTTTCTGTCTTCAGGTTGTTGTCTAGTGGTGCCAGGTTTTCTTCAGTACTCATATCTTAGTCTGTTCAGGCTTCTGTAACAAAGTACCACAGACTGGTGGCTTAACACTTGTTACAGTTCTGGAGTCTGGGAAGCCCAAGATCAACATGCAGACAGATTCAGAGCCTGGTAAGGACCTGCTTCCTGGTTGGAAGATAGCTGTCTTCTCACTATGTCCTCTCACATGGCAAAGGGACAAGGGAGCTCTCTAAGGTTTCTTTCATAAGGGCACTAATTCCATTCTTGAGGGCTCCCCATTCATGACTTAATCACTTCCCAAAGGCCCCACCTTCATATACCCTCACATTTGGGGATTAGGTTTCAGCATATGATTTTTGGGGCTATACAAACATTCAGTCTATAGCAGTCTTCCTTCCAAAAAATGGTCTAGGGGGGTTGAGTCGGTATGGAAATGATCAATATAACACTAAAGTGGGCAAAATAACCTTGAGGAATTACCTAGCTAAATAGAGCTGAACATTTTAGGAGACTGCAGTGTGGAATGTGATGGAAGTGGAGTGTGCTGGAATGTTCTGTTTCCTGGTAGGTTTTCATTTTATTTTATTTTATGTTTTTAAAGCTCCACTTTCTCTGTTCTAACTGAAATGCCAGTATCTTTCTCTCCCAAGCAAGACTTTGGTCTTTTTGGGGCGTGCAAACCAATAATGGTAGTAGAGGAATCCCCTGGAGGAAATGAGTTTTTGTTTTTGTTTTTGTTTTTTAAATCAAGTTAATGAATTCAAGTCTTTATGTTCTCAGATTTTATAGCCATCACACGATGTCACTTTCCTATAAAGAATCTTCAGAGAACTTTTTATTTAAAGTTTTATATTTATTTCTATGAAAAATCTATTTCAGTGACTGCAGGCTCTGCTTTTTGGCACAAAAGTTTTGCTGTGCTGTTCAATCAAAATCAAGCCATATTCTTCCACCTGCTGTCTCCTGTTGCAGTGCCCAAGAAGCTGCTACTGTTGTTTGGCCTTCTTGCTGATAGAAGCGCTTGACCCCCAGGAGAGGCACCAGAGCGGAGCCCACATATTTAGCAATCAGTAGAGATTCTCACGAAAAGACAAAAAATGTAAAGACCCGTCACCTGTTGGAACTAGTGATGGCAAAAGCATTCTACCCTAAGCTTACAGGATCTAGGAAGAAAATAAGGGAAATAAGTGGACTACAGATTATGAAACGGTTTGTATTAAATTCAGAATATTTGACCGAGGAAGGTAATGAGTATCTCAAATGTGAACTTTTTATTCTATTTCAACTTAGAACAGGTGGAAAAGAAGTCTAGTGTCTACTGTTCCAGGAAAGTAGGTTTTGTTCCCGACATAACAAAATGGAATCCATGGGGTCCATTCTGTTCAGTAGATAAACTTAAATTTTTTATTATATTTTCTGCTTAGAGGTTCCATATAGGAAGAGATAAAACTCACTCAACAGACATATCTCAAAAACACTCAAGACAGCTACTTTTGTCCTGGCCACAGAGAGGAGGGAAGTCAGAGACCTTTTCCAGGTATAGGTGGACTCTGGCTCCACACTGCTTTGTCTCCACATCACACCTACCCTAGGAATCTGGAATTGGCAAAAGTTTAGTAAGTGCTTGGGAAATGCATGTAGGAGGTGCCAGGAAACAAAACACCTGGTTATTACAGGGTTTTTAATGAAGCAGTGAATTTATAGTTCTGATGTATGTCTTTTTTTCAGTACCGCCAAGCAATTCTTATTCTCAGTGGATGTTGAGTGGGTGTTCTGCAAATGTAATTTAATTCTAACACTGTTAACTTGGAGATGGCATCGGATCCCATATGTTAAGGGCTCAGTCCTATAAGATTGCTCCTACTTCAGATGCCATTCACAAGTTCAAGTTGTCACCTGTGCTTCTGACCGGTTATAAATTGAAGGTTCCTACAGCCCCATCCTTGGATTTGATTAATTTGCTGGAGTGGCTCACAGAGGTCAGAGAAACCTTTTCTTATGTTATTTTGTGTATTTATTTGATTTATTTATTAGAGAGACAGGGAGATGGGGGAGGAGCAGAGGGAGAAGGAGAAAGAGAAGCAGACGCCCTGCTGATCGTGAAGTCTGACTTGGGGCTCCATCTCAGAACCCTGAGATCATGACCTGGGCCAAAATCAAGAGTTGGTTGGGAAAAGCAATGATTTTAGGTATATAAGAGAAAATATAGTTTAAATTTTCATCTAACTCTATGATAAAATATATCTTATGAGAAAAAAATTTGTAAGTTGAAAAGAGCTATTATAGTAATAACTTAATCATGTATTATAACTCTACTTTTAGCTATCAGTAGCAAGATAACATTATAATTTATCAACAAAGTGTTTCGGTCCCCAACATCCCTTTGTTCACTTCATTGCATTCCCTGTTACAGACAGACACACACACATACACGAAACATGGCTTCTACTGTCCTAGGAGGAGAGAGCATGCCAATAATGTAAAGAAAAACAAAGGCCTTTTTATTTTCAAAGGACAAAGCCCTGGCCAGATCAATATGCTTGGAACAATGCTGTTGAGGATGTAGAAAGAAAGTTTCAGAGTACCTAAATGTGTTCATTGCCAATGAGGGTCTCTAATGGGAGCCCTGCACCCGAGGATCAGAAAGTCTGGCCACTCTGAGAGGAGGAAAGGACTGTGCTGCTTGCAGTCCAGCATCTTGGGCCGGTTTCTGCTTTCATTGTCTGCTGGCAGTGAAGTCAAGATGACCTAGAGGGAAATCAGGGAAGACTGGTCTTGGAGACACTTTCACCAGAATTCCTGTAGCTGAGTGGCTACAATCCTGGAAGTATGGTGAGAAAGAAACAGAGTGAGAGAGCAAGAGAGGAGGGGAAGTACAAGAGTGGGAGAGGAAGAGCACACGTGCGAGTAGATCTGCGGGGATCGGGAGAGTGGAAGGAGTAGACACAGCTGAGAGAGGTTGCATTGGGGGATGCTAGTAGGGGTCCAGGCTGACTTAGGACCGGATGCCTCCCCTGCGCCCAGCATGCTGCCACATAAGCCTCAAAGGGGCAAGGGGAATGAGGCAGGTATGCATTTCTGTAGAGTTAACCAAAACAATCTTGCCTTGAGTGAATGTTCCCTTAATTAATACACTAAAGCCTTCTGCAACGAGGTATAATGACAGCTTGAGATAGAAACGACATTTAGTTATAAAGAATCAAGTTGCAGATTCACACATCTGAGTTTAGCTGATTGAGAGTACACACACACACACACACACACACACACACACACACACACACACACACATACACACACACACACACTGCATTACCAGCAACAATACCAGGGCTGTGGTCGGTCAGGAGATGGTTTCTCATCCTATACAGAGAGGGGCGGTTGCCTAGAAAAGTGTTATGAGAGCAGCCTGGATGGACAGTTGAACTGTGACTGATAAACTTCACCTAAGCCTTCCCATTTTCACCGCCATCATGAGGCATGTGATATGTCCGACCTCAAGAAACATAGTTTGCTTGGTGACCTACAGCATAGTCAGTGCTTTTATTTCCTGGCAATTCTTGTGGAGCAGAACATTTTGGATCAGATGATTCTTTGTTGTTAGGGATCATTCTACACTTTGTGGAATGCTTAGCCATATCCCTGGTCTCTATGTAGCATGTCTACCCCTAACTGTGGCAACTAAAATTATCTCCAGACATGCCCAAATCACCTGTGATTGAGAACCACTGTTATAGAGTATAAATTCTTTACTACAGTCTGAAATACCTCTCAGGCTGTAATATAGAAAACGAAAGCATCCCACATTCTGTGTAGATGATAGGTAACCCAACATAACTTGTGTGATACAAGAGATGTGATGAAGGATATGAACAAAGTTGAAGACAGCAGGCAAGTGAGTTTTGGATGATTGGCTCTTAGAAATTTTACTTACATTTTCTTTTTGAATTAAACCTCAGCAAATGTCACTGACATTCAAGACTTTGCTCTGGAAAACTGCTACTGAATATATTCTGGTAGCAGCTTTCTATTTTATCTAAAATACTGCCTTTCATCTTTCTTTATACATCCTATTTCCCAAGCACTTAATCACATTTATTGCTCACTTTTGAACTGTCTCCAATGTTGGCATGTCTAGGTAATGTCGCAGGATGCTGATAAAGGAAAGGTTGAAGAAGAGTGAGGATATCAGAGGAATCCCTGAACTAGAGTAAGATATCAGAAAATTTTTACTAATAAGTGCTATAGAGAAGTAAGGGATTTGCAAGGAATAAAGATTAAATTTTGACTGAGGGACCTTCTTATATCTCATCTTGAACTTCAATAAGGCGAAGTAGTGTGCCATTGTGACTTAAAAGTTTTGAGAATTAGTGATGATATAATCTACAAAATACTACAAAATTAATATATGCGAAAAGACAGTAAGAGAGGGAAAATATCATTCTGCTGCACACTTACTTATTATCCTGATTTTTCTCTTAAGCAGAGTTTTATTTAGGTTTTGGAGTGAAGGAATCCTATAAATCTTTCATTCTCGGGGAAATGGAGTTTCGTGATAGATGTACTTTCTCTACTCCCTGAAACTTGATTCAGCTGTTCTGCGGTTTATTTGCTGTTTACTGTGGCACTATTTTATGATGTCACACTCACAAAGCCTTTTTGTTTTTAATCATTTGGATGATTTATAGGTTTGGGTATGAAAAGCTCAGTGTCATCATGTTATCTGATTCCCAAACTTATCTTTTCACTCTGAGTTGGGATTTGTGCCTATAATTAATTCAGCAACTGTAACTGCAAAATGTTTGCCCTATAATGAGTTCCCAGGTGACATGAAACCCTCATCTCTCAGGTAGGATGAAAATTGGCATGTCTTCACCATGGAGCTAATGTAATAACAAGATTCAGTCCGTAGTTACATCAGGGTAGCTGATCAAGTCCCAACAGTACATGTTAAAATGAGGCTGTTCTCATACTGTTTGCTCCTTTCAGCTGAAAAATGGGAAAGTGATTTTGGCCTTTTATTATCCACTGTGTGCTGTCACCTGTCTCACCCTAGAGCAGTTTCCTGCACTAGGGACTTCACTTGTTTAGCATTTCATATATCATGTCTTATCTAAGCATCAAGTGCCTAAAACTTCTGCCACAGTGGCCAAGCAGGTATGAGGAAGAAATAGTTCAGCAGCTCCTAAATGATTAAGCACTGAAGGTTGAGGGTTTTTTTTTTTTTTGTCCTTTCATTCTATTTTGTTTCATTTTGCTTCGCTTTGTTTTATTTATTTTTAGCAAAGATTAGCTGAGATCATTTGCCTACCAGATGTGTCTTCAATGGTTTATTATAAGGCATTTCTATTATTTTTCCTTGACATTATTATTGATGTTTGCTGTGAAGGTATTTTTTAGAAGTGATGCTGAGAAAGCATCTGGTTAAGTTAGCTAGTCTGGTTCAAGAGGTGATTCTAAGGCTCATTAACTCAGCACTCCCATCATCCAATAATGGGCACCCTAGAGTAACTGCTCAGGAAATGAATGCAGTGCTTCCTGCCTAGTGTGTTTATGGAGGAATGTTTTAAAATCAAACCATGGAGAGATTGTTTAAAAAGTATTCTTGTTTACCTGCTATTTGCATAATCCAGGGTTTTTATAAATGCTTTGGGTACTGAGAAAATAAAGTTGTTATGTATCCTATATACATTACTCACCAAAACATTTTAAGGAAAAGCTTAACTGTAAAACAGAATGGCTCATTTCACTGAGGAATAGGCTGACGTTTTAGTGACTTGTCATAAATAGTGCAGTGGGGCTAAGTAAACTGAGTTTAATGATGAGTTTTATAAGGTAGTTTGTTCCTTCTTCTTCTTGGGCTCAATGACCTTTTCCCGAGAGAGGGGTATTTATGGGAAAATCTACATCTCTCTTTTATATTCTTGTGAACCTTTAGCTCTCTAACTAGAAGCAGAAGAGACAAGAGGGAATAAAACAAAAAATTCAAAAAATAGACAGAGAATGGCTTTACCAAGTGAAAGTATTTAGAAGACAGCTTTTCTTCTTAGGGGAAAAATTAGAATCAGAATTTTTGGGCTGGGAGGTTCATTAAAAACCAACCAATGTAATGAGGAGCCCTGATTCTCCCCTATACGCCTATTGCTCACAGGAAATGATACCACTATATATACTATGGCTTGGCCAAAGCCCTATATATACTATGGTTTGGCCAAAGATACCACTATATATATACTATGGCTTAAGAGTACATTATTCATGGAACATCTAATTATCCAGACATTATCTATTTTCAGATATTTTCTAGAAATAAGAATTTAGTAAAATACTTTGTTATGCTAATGAACAGAAGTCTTAAAATGCTTCTTGTAGTATAAGGTGAGTCTTTCTTAAGTTTTTTGATCTTAGCAGGTAGGTGTTTATTCATCTGGTCATTTGAATATTCATTTGAATTTGGAGAGACCTGGCTGGTGCCAGGCATTTTGCTATAAGTTGGGATAAAAGAGATAGTCCTGGAGTGCAGGGAATCTGATGTCCAATGTGGGCAGAGCTACAAATAGTAAGTCCTCAGATTTCTATTCAATTTTAGACTTCAGTTCTTCTTACAACATAGCAAGGATGATAAAAATAATAGTAATCATAATAGTATCAGTTAACATTTTTATAGTTGTTTCATCATTGGCATTATATTGAAACCATTATATGCATTATCCCACACACACTTATGGTCACCTGTGAGGTAGGTTATTATTCCATATGAGAAGTTTAGTTTTGGCAAGTGTGTTGGCCAATGTTACGTAGGTAGAAGGTACCAGAGAGCAGTTTTACCACAAATTTTTTATATTCTAAAGCCTGACTCTAAACTATCATATAATGGCAAGGGAGAATAAGATTGGGAAAGTAACGATAATGATTCACATCTATACTTCTTATAATATTGCTGTAATATTGTCTCTATTATGATAGTTATTTAAAATAAGTTGTTCCATTTAAGGTAAAAACACAAACTGAAATGATTATCTCAAAGAAGTTTTCCCTTGACAAAGATGAATTTTTCTGTCAGCGCACATGAACTTCACACTGGTCATCATAACCTAGAAACATGACAGATACTGAGAATAAGCCATTATTTGGCTTGCTAGCAAGGTAGAAATGAAATCTCTTGGGTTATTATAAAACATACCCTTATTTAGATTTCTATTCTGTAAGCAGTAAAGAAAGTAGCAAAATAGGAACTTCTGCTTTAAGACTTTCCTGAAGGGAACTTTTATTGGATGAGGCTGCAATATCTTTAATGTGAATTACATTTTACCCCAAACTTACAACAGGAAAAACACCTATTCCAAGCATCTTGTTTATTTGTGCAGTAATAGGCAAACCTATACCATGGGATGGGAAAGCACATTGTGTTCCTTGCTGTGTGGAGCACTGGCTGCTGTCTATGGAGACAATCCAGGAGTGTTGTTGAGAACTTACACAGGGTTCCTAAACCTTAGCATTACTGACATTTGCGATTGGACATCTCTCTCTCTCTCTCTCTCTCTCTCTCTCCCCCTCCCTCTCTCTCTTTTTTTTTTTCCTGGACCTATCCTCTGCACTGTAGGATGTTTGTCAGCATTCCTGGCCTCTACAAATTAGATATCCCTTTCCCTCCTTCCATCTCAACCAGGTGATAGCCATATGTGTTGCCAGACATTGAGATCAGCTGAGTTACACTGATTTGTAGACTTGTCACGGAAGTCACAAAGTCACCTCAAGCACATTTCTTGTGGCTTCTGTTTCTGACACTGATTTTGAATGTTCTGAAACAATCTGGGGGAAAAAAAGCTGAAGTGCATAAGTGAGAACACAGTGCATCATTTGCATGAGAATTTTCTCATGATGAAACAGGAGATACACACTATAAGCCTCAGTGGCATAGACGAAGAAGATGAATTGGCTATTTTACCATAAATTTCCCCTAAATGCTTGAAATTTAAACAAGGGGTTATTCTAATTACATAGAATTATCCGTGAAGGCCACATCAGGTTCATATTTTAAATTCATTTACATGTCAGTACACTGAAACCTTATTGATTGACATTATATTTAAAACAATATGTAAGCCAAAACAATTATTGTTTACCAGGTAACCAGATGCCAACTTCTACTCTTGTAAAAATATTGAGTAATCTCAAATTGAAAAATTGAAATTCTATTTGCCCTTGGTTTTAACAGGTTTAGGTATCAACTTTATATGCTTTATCATTATTTATTAGAATTTCACATTAGTCCACTTGGGGCTTTTAATGTGATAGCCATTTCAGATCCTGTTGAGTTTCAGCATATGATATGTATTTCAAAGCTTTATTTGCCTCCTGAGAAGTCATTTCATTCAAGCGGCTTTGGAGATGAGGGGGCAGCAGGGAAGCTGACCATGTTCCATGAAGTCTGTAGCACCCAGCAGCACTAGAAAGTCATTTAACAGATGGGGAAAAAGAGAAATCATATTAAACACTTACTGTTCTCTGATTCTCACAAGAATTCTCCTTAAAAAAGAGAGTATTAGAATCGGTGGAGCACAGAGGGTTTTTAGGGTAGTCAAACTATTCTGTGTGATACTATCATGGTGGATACATGTCTTTATACATTTGTTCAAACCCACAGAATGCAGCACATCAAGTGAGCCCTTATGTAAACTATAGGCTTTGAGTGATAATGATGTATCAAGGTCTGTTCATCAGTTGGAACAACTGGACCATTCCGGTGGGGGGTGTTGATAGTGGGGGAGGTTATGCATTTGTGGGAGCAGCGGGGGCTATACGGGAAATCTTTGTACCTTCTGCTCAGTTTTACTGTGAAACTCAAAGCTTATCTAAAAAATGAAGTCTATTTAAAAAATATATTAGTACTTTCAATTCAGAAAGTTCAGGCAGGATTTTAATAGGATAGATATCTTATCCTGGCTTATAATCATGTAACCTCTGAAGACCTGTTTCTGGTAATCTGTTTTATCTCTAATCTCTGTTATAGATAAGATAGACATTGTAGTCTGTAAGAGAATATACTACTGAAGGCAAATATGCTCTTTTCAGGCAAGTATACAAATATACTCTTTTCAGGCAATACTGACAGTTAATAAAGACTTTAAACATTTTTTTTAATTTTTAAAATTTTAATTAATTATTTGACAGAGAGAGACACAGTGAGAGAGGAAACAGAAGCAGGGGGAGTGGGAGAGGGAGAACAGGCTTCCCACAGAGCAGGGAGCCCGATGTGGGGCTCGATCCCAGAACTCTGGGATCATGACCTGAGGCGAAGGCAGACACTTAACGACTGAGCCACCCAGGGGCCCCGATAAAGAGGTTCTTGATTAAATAATTCATAAATGACGTGCTTTTGGTTCAGAGGATCCAAACTACACATTTCAATCTAGTCTTTCCAATCTCAAAATTAAATTTATGTGTTAGGTAACTTGACTTTTTATTTATCTTTTTCAACATAATTTTTTGATTCAACTACAAGTAAAAGGTGAATTTCTTCAGGTTCTGAAGTTTCTACCAGAGATTATCTGGGAGTTAATTCATTTTATACAGTATCTCAGCTGATTTGGTTAATCACATTTGCTGTGGCCAAGCTTTAAGGGAATGAAATTACAAATGAAGGCTGTAATTACCGGACATTATTGACCCTGTGTCAGTCTTCAAAAGTAACTAAAATCAGGGGCATCTGGATGGTTCAGTAAGGTCATGATCTCAGGGTTCTGGGATTGAGCCCTACATCAGGCTCTGTACTCAACGGGCAGGGCAGTCTGCTTGGGATTCTCTTTCCCTCTCCCTCTGCCCTACCTCTTCCCCCCCCCCACCACCGTGCTCTCTCTCTCTTTCTCAAATAAATAAATAAATCTTTTTTAAGAAGTAACTAAAATCTTCCCACAAGCCTTCTGAAAAGTCCCATTCAAGCTTATCATATATTTTGGAAAATCATGGTAGATCATAGGCTTCCAATTCCATTTTAGTTCTGCTGCTGAAATTTATATACTCATAGTTAACTGTTTACATTCTTAAATTTATTATTTCTGAGACTTCAGGAATTTCATTCACTGGTGTTTGAAATAGTTAATTATGTCATTATATGGTTAGTGGCTGCAACAACCCTTTGCTAGTGATTTCTGTCAACATTCTATTTTTAATAGGACATCATTCTTCAAAATTGAATTCAGCATTGTTCTCCCCTCAAAGTAACTCTCTTTTCAAGTATGTTTTGACTGCAATGTCACTAGTTTAAAACCTCTGAAACCTTATCTATTAATTGTCTTTCAGGTTTTTTTTTTCCCCTTCATTACCTACCCAATGTTACTGAGTCCTGCCAATTTTACATTCAAGTCCCTTTCAAATAATTAAAACAACAACAGGACTATTCCTCCTCAGGCCTTGTTCTGATTCAGACACTCTATTGCCCTTTAATTAATCTCTCAGTTTATAATATTTCCCCAATTAGGCTAATACTGCATACTGTGGGCAGATGTATTTCTCTAAGTACCTACATTCATACCATCACTATGCTTCTAAAACCTTCAGTCATTCCCCATTACGTACAAGATAAAATCTAAATCCTTTAGTATAACACTGAAAGCCTATCATAATCTGTCATTTGCAACCTTTCCACACACATTTCCCCAAATATTGAACAGAACTAATATTTCATTCCCAGTAGGTGAAATTTTTTTGCTATTCATGAAACACATCATGCTGTCTACTTTCGGTGGAAACTGACCTCTCATTTCAGACATTGCTTTTTTAATTCTTTTGAAAAGTTGGCAAATATCATGATCTCTTAACCTATTTCAGATTACTAAATTTGTTAAACATCTTTTACATAGTGGGCTGTGGAAATTTCAAAAGTAATTTATTCTGTGATTTCCTCATGGAGTTTTTAGTATAGTTGGGATAGCAAGGAAATATAGCATTAAATGCTAAACTGTCTGCTTCAGTCTGTAAATTGTCAATAATTGAAACCCTAAGTATCTAGTATGGGTTTATGTATTGTATGTGCTTCTTTTTGTTTGTTTTAATTATATTTTAAACTTCTAAAAGGATAGGTATTGACTGCTATGTGTATAAATATGTAATTTTGCATTTCTTCGTGATGTTAGATAGGAGCTTGAGGAAAATATTTTGCATGAATTTACAGAGTTGGGAAGGAGGGTGTTTTTTTCTTGTCAGAAAGCTTAAGCAAATCAGAAATCCATACTTGTCAGAAGCAATGTCTTTGAGCATAGTTAGTAACTACAAATGCCTGTGGAAACTAAGCAGGTCAGGTAAAGGAATGAGTTGGGCAGTTGGAGGGGTGAAGGCTGGATCTAACTGGAGAGCTCTTGCTTTTTCCAAAGAAGGCAGTGCCGCTTGGCAGTGCCTATTCCTACCACATGAGGTTTCAAGTCTACTGTTGCCTGATCTAACTTTTCAAGACAAGATGGAGGTTTGAATTTTTATATGAAATAACCAGGATTTTCCAACCTAGAATTTATCAGGGAAAATTCTATACCCACTGAGGCTGAATCTGTCCTGCAGTCTACACCACTTATTTGTAATTGTGGCCCTAGACAGATTTTGGTTGTTGTTGGTGTATCATTATAGTAGAAGTCTCTCAAGTGACATAGTAAGTGTTGGTAGCTGGTCAATTAGGAAAGTCAGTTAATGTGGCAAATCAACACAGATGATTGACCTGTATTATGAAATTCTTAGAATAATACAAGATGATGCACGGGTCAAGCATCTTATGTTAACTTAGAACATATAAATTAAGTTACTTCACCAATCTTTTCAAGTCGAGGCAAGGCCTTTTTTTCTGGATATGGGTTTAGTGACTGGATTGTTGGATTCTTTTTCCTATGTAGACACACACATTGTCCTTCATTCCCAGTTTCCATTTTCTTAAAGCAGAAGGAGGAGTGTATACACTTGCCAGATAGACTGAGTGCAGAATCCTGAATTTCTTTGACTTTCTTCCAACTTGTGCATTGCCTTGTCTACCCAGTCACCTGATTAAGTGAAAGTCAGTTAAGTGAATGGCATGGTATAACATTATAGTTCATTGTGCTCATCTGTAGTATTGGTCGACACTGTGAGACCTTAAGACAGCACAATATCACCTACTATCTATGAATCCCAGGGTAATGCACCAGAGGTGAATGACATAAGGCTTTAATATGCTTTTGGTGACCCTCATGGGGAGGAAGACCAGGAAATAATTTTAATCCTATGTACAATATATGTGGTTCCAAGGAGTTTGCTTTAAGCAGAAATAATTTTTCTGTTAGAACTAAAATATTTTAGAGTGGTCTTGCTTTTTGCAAGTATTCAGAACCATGATTTAGAAAGATATTACATGATATAAGAGCAAAAGAAGAGAATGTTTTGAAGTTCAAGTTGCTTCTCTAAGAAACAAAAATTTGTTTTCTCTCACATAAGTTCCATTCCATTTTTTTTCTCTTCTATTGAGCAATTATTTATGCACACCAAAACGTTTTTCATGGGGGCCTGGGTGACAAAGTTAGTTAAGACTCTGACTCTTGGTTTCGGCTCAGGTCATGAGATAGAGCCCTGTGTTGGGCTCTACACTCAGCAGGAAGTCTACTTGAGATTCTCTCTTTTCTTCCCTCTCTGCACCCGCCATTCTCTTTCTTTCTCAAATTAATAAATAAGTAAAATCTTAAAAAAGAATTTTTTTTCAGATTCATATTAGAATTCAGATTTTATTGGTTCTTGTAAAGCAGTTCATGTCGGTGGCAGAAATCTAAAAATATTCTATGCATTTCTTCCCTCCATGCTCATTATTTTGTTTATTTGTTTATATTAGTTTTTATTGAACTATAATTAACATACAGTATTATATTAGCTTCAGGTATATAGCATAATGATTCAACAATTCTATATATTAATCAGTTCTCACCATGAGAAGTGTAGTCTCCATCTACTACAAAACAATGTTATTATAATCTTATTGACTATATTCTCTATATTCTCTATGCTGTACTTTTCATCTTCAGGACTTATTTTTAAGTGAAAGTTTGCATCTCTTAATCCCCTTTTTCTATTTCATATACCCCTCCACCTACTTCCCTTGCTAGAGGAGGTTTATATAGAAAAATGTTTCTATGGCCAATGTCAAAGAAATTACTGCTGTTTTCTTCTAGAAATTTTATGCTTTCAGGTCTCACATTTAGGTCCTTAATCCATTTTGAGTTTATTTTTGTGTATGGTGTAGGAGAGCAATCCAGTTTTATTCTTTTGCATATAGGTGTCCAGTTTTCCCAGCACCATTTATTGAAGAGACTGTCTTTTTCTCATTATATATTCTTTTTATTTATAATTATAATATTATTTACAATTATAATTTTATAATTATAATATTTACAATTATAATATTATTTAAAATTATAATTTTATCATTTACAATTATAATACAATTTATTATTGTATATTTTTTAAAACCTATTTTATTTTTATTATTTTTTTATTGTTATGTTAGTCACCATATAATACAGCATTAGTTTTTGATGTGGTGTTCCATGATTCCTTGTTTGCATATAATGCCCAGTGCTCCATGCAATATGTGCCCTCCTTAATACCCATCACCAGGCTCACTCATCCCTCCACCCCCTTCCTTCTAAAACACTCAGTTTGTTTTCTGGAGTTGATAGTCTCTCATGGTTCATCTCCAACTCCAATTCCACCCCCTTCATTTTTCCCTTCCTTCTCCTAATGTCTTCCATGCTATTCCTTATGTTCCACAAGTAAGTGAAACCATATGATAGTTGCCTTTCTCTGCTTAACTTACTTCTTTATTCATTCATCTCTTTCCACACTTTGGCTATTGCAGACATTGCTACTATGAACATTGGGGTGCACATGGCCCTTCTTTTCACTATTTCTATATCTTTGGGGGTAAATACCTATTAGTGCAATTGCTGGGTCATAGGGTAGCTCTATTTTTAATGTTTGAGGAACCTCCACACTCTTTTCCAAAGTGGATGCACCAACTTGCATTCCCACCAACAGTGCAAGAGGGTTCCCCTTTCTCCATAGCTTCTCCAACATTTGTTGTTTGTTGTTTCTTGGCTTGTCAATTTTTGCCATTTGAACTGGTATAAGGTGGTATCTCAATGTGGTTTTGATTTGATTTTCCTGATGGCTAATGATGATGAACGTTTTTTCATATGTCTGTTAGCCCTTTGTATGTCTTCTTTGGGGAAGTGTCTATTCATGTCTTCTGCCCATTTTTTGACTTGATTATTTGTTTTTGGGTGTTGAGTTTGAGAAGTTCTTCATAGATCTTGGGTATCAGCCCTTTGTAGTGACATTTGCAAATATCTTCTCCCATTCTTGCCTCTTGCCTCTTTTGTCATAGATTAATTGGCTTTTTAAGCATGGATTTATTTCTGGGTATTTTATTCCATTCAACTGATCTAAGTCTATTTTTGTGCCAGTACCATACTGTTTTGATTACTACTGTACTTTGTAGTATAACTTAAAATCTGAAATTGTGATACCTCCAGTTTTGTTCTTCTTTCTCAAGATTGCTTTGGCTATTTGGGGTCTTTTGTGGTTCCCACACTCATTATTTTTAACCTGTTGTTAGTGATTGTTATTCTGCATACATGGAACTAATTATATTAAATCTAGGAGGCATTGTGTAGGCTCATGGGTATTAAATGTATTTACTTTTCAAATAGATAATATATTTGGACTGCAGAATTGCAAAAAAGGTCAATGTTTAGCTAAATAGCTAGTTGTTTAAAGATATTTGTGGCAAACTGGCCTTTCATACTGGTTTAATAACTTCTAAGAGCAATGATAAATGGTTATAGTAGGCATTTTAATAGTCATTCACCAACAAGCATTTACGAAGCATCTGCAAAGTGAGACATATGTCCTAAGGGACTGTCCAGTATTTCTCCAAATGGTTTACAAATCTCCTGTAGGAGTTTGGTCACCTTCCAGTTTCTGGACGTCATTCCAGATCCATGGAATTGTATCTTAAACTGTGGAACCTGAGATATGTATGTTTATCAAATCCTGACGGTGATTTTTACAGAGTAACATTGAGAACCAGTATTTATGACACTTATAATTCATAGGGAAATTAGAAATTATCTACTCCCGGGCGCCTGGGTGGCTCAGTGGGTTAAAGCCTCTGCTTTTGGCTCAGGTCATGATCTCAGCGTCCTGCGATCGAGGCCCGCATCGGGCTCTCTGCTCAGCGGGGAGCCTGCTTCCTCCTCTCCCTGTCTCTCTGCCTGCCTCTCTGCCTACTTGTAATCTCTCTCTCTGTGTCAAATAAATAAATAAAATCTTTAAAAAAAAAAAGATTTAAAAGAAATTATCTGCTCCCCAAAGTAAGCATAAAGTGGTGGTTAAAATCTAGCAGAGGGAAAGTAATCTTTTCCTAAGATAAGAGGTCACCCTGAAGATTTTGCTGCCTTAGCCTTTCTGCCTGTTTAAATCTGGAAATTTATTCCACTCATACTGAGAGATCACTAACAATCAAATAGAATAGACTTGGAGTATAATTAAGCAGGGTGGTGGTGACATGGTGTTTAGAAACAAAGAAGACTCAACAAAGGATGTGCTCATGGCCAAGAGAAGCAGGTAGGATACCTTGGTACAGGAAGCTAATAAGGCAGAATCCATGGTTGTGTATTTTTCTGATATATCCCTTGTGGGGCATGGAGAGTCCTAGACCCACAGACATTAATTATTACCATTAAGAGATTCAGAAACTTACATATAAATCCTACTTCTTACTGGCCAGCAACCTAGGAATTGGGTTACCACACAGCCTGCCTTGAACCTCAAGATCTGATCAGTTTTTTTCCAGGGCCTATAAGTCAGCATCTATTTGCATGCTGGGGGACATTTAGAAGCTGAACTTTATTGATAGTTCATTATAAAGAGTTTGTAGGCTGCGTAAAAGCCATCAATGAAACAACAGTATTAAGGAATCTTTTTGTTCTGTTTATGGTATTTTGCTTCAAGAGGACACTTACTCTCTTTTTCATAGGGTAAGTACATTCTGGGATTGATTAGAGTATTAAAACATTTCAGTTATCTGATATTTAAACATCAGAATGATTTTTTAGTTCTTTATTACATGACTATAATAGACAAAGTCTTGTGACTCTTCTTAAAGTTTTATTTGTTCTGAGTGTCATGAAGTACTAGAATACATAATATTCTAATTTATACCCATGTTCACTTTGAAGTAGACATATAATTCTCTTTTTAGTGAGTTGCATTTTGTTTCTTTTCACCTTTTGAAAATGTCATGTGCAGCCTTTTAAAATTAAAGACCTCACGACTGATAAGGTGTCTCACGCAAGGTAGGAGAGGTGAAGATTTAGACTGTATGCTGGCTACCAAGAAAGTTTATATGGAGTCATACCCTGGAGATCGTAAAGAAAAGAAAAATGTGAATGCTGTTTTCTTGAAATGTTTTTACAACAATTTTGTCTGAAAAAAGAACAAAGAAGAGACTAGCTTCATAGGGCTATTTAAGTCATGAG
This sequence comes from Ailurus styani, assembly GCA_002007465.1. NCBI lineage: Eukaryota > Metazoa > Chordata > Mammalia > Carnivora > Ailuridae > Ailurus > Ailurus styani. Next base: position 470,798 of record LNAC01000757.1, read on the forward strand.
TTGGTTCCCACATGGATGACTCTGTCTCACTGGTCTTCTTTCAGGGATAGCTCTTTCTAACTGACCTTAGCCTTGTCCTGGGCCATGTTTCAGGTCTCCATCTTTTCTGCTCTTCCCCCATTTAACTCCACAAACAAGAATACATTGCATACTTTTGAGAAGTAGCACCTCAATTTTTTAGAAGCATGGATTAATAAAACCTGCATCATTATTCCATCTAAACCAGGGATTTAAAAAAATTAATCTAGAGATTTTTAAATTTCCTGGAATTTGTTAATCCTTCAGGGTATTGACTACTTTGGCTTAGGTTAAACCTAATCTGGTCTTAATTTTAGTTCTATGATCAAATTTACGATATTTTGTGCTGATCATATTTGCGTGTCAGGATAGGACATTTTCATTATTTGCTTGACTCATTTGAAAGTTGTAAAGAATTAAGATTTTGGAAAAAAGAAGGGGGGGAATAAAAATTTTGAAAATGGCCTGTGGATCTCTGCAGTCTAGAAGTTGCCTTAACCCAGATTATTTTATTTCTCCACCCATTTAATTTTTTTCTTTATTCTCTAGTTAAGAGATATGCTTCTTTTCATTAAATACTTGAAAATAAAGAATTTTCCTACTGATAAAAATTAAGTTCCTTCTGGTTTAGTCCAAATTTAGTGCCAGTATTCTTCAAGCAGGAAGCTGTTTATGCACCTTTAGCATATGTGACATTATAGAGAAACAGGAGTGTTAATTCCTCAGAAAAGGGGTTTCTTAGGAGAAAATGCATACTTGTTCTAGAATCTAGTTTCATGCCTTATATAACCTACAGATATTTGGTTTCAAAAGTTGCCTTTGTACCTAGAAATTTTTTATTTTTATTTTCAATAGGTAATAATCCCAGATTTTACCCCTTCTCAATCTAATATAAATTCACACTCTGAATCAAGAAACAGTGGCTATGTTTTATGCACTAAGTGGTTACGTTGGTTGTTAGTTTTAGTTTTTAAGTTCCTGACTTAAAATATAAATAATAAGTAAAAATAGTTTTGCTTAGCAGCAAACCAAAATAGTGGCATTTTTTTCTTACTAAGAAGTTGTCTAGGAAACAACTTACATACATTTTGAAAGTACCTTGCTTTCTATATTACCATTTTACCATGTATACCATATATCATATATACCATAGAGTCCAAAAGACAATATTAATGATACACTTTCGCAATGATGCATATTTAAGGTTGAACATTTAGGGAACTTCCTCACCTAGATAGAGAACATCTACAAAAACCCTACAGCTAACATCATAGTTTATGGGGACAAATTGAACATCTTCTGAATAAGATCAGTAGCAAGGCAAAAATTTCCCCTCCTACCACTCCTACTCAGCATTGTACTAGAAGCCCTAGCAATGCAATAACATAAGAAAAGGAAATGAAAGGTATACAAATTTGTAAGAAAGAAATAAATTTGTATTTGTTTGCAGACAACATGATTGTCTAAGTAGAAAATCCAAAAAAATCAAGGACAAAAATTCATGAAGTAATAACTGATTGTAGCACTGTCACAGGATACACAAGGTTAATATACGAAGTCAGTAGATTATTTTCATACCAGCAATGAAAAAATGGAATTTGAAACTAAAAACACACCATACCATTATTAAAAGACACACACTCACATACACACACATACCCTCATACACACAAACACATTAAATAGATATAAATCTAGGTACAAAATCTACATGTGTAAAACTACAAAACTGATGAAAGAAATCAAAGAAGATCTAAATAGATGAAAAGGTAGTTCCATGTTCATGGATTGAAAGATTCAATACTGTCAAGTTTATATGGGGCAGCAAAAAACCCCAAAGAATCAAAGCACTGTGAAAGAAGAATAAAGTTGTTGGAGTGCTACTACCTGACATGAAGACTTACAATAAAGCTACAGTATTCAAGATAACATGCTATTTGTGAAAGAATAGACATAGATCAATGAAATAAAAAAGAAAGCCCAGAAATAGATCCATACATATATAGTCAGTTAATGTTTTAGAGAGGAGCCAAGGAGCTAGTCTTTTCAACAAATAGTTCAGGGAAAATTGGATTTCTGTACACAGAAAAATTAAATCTAGCCACAGACCTTATACATTTTACCAAAATCAAGTTAAAATGGATCATACACCTAAGAGTAAAATGCAGAATTATAGAAGGTCTGGAGGAAAACACTGGAGAAAAATCTAGATAACTTTGGGTTTGATTATGAGTTTCTAGATGCAAAAGCACAATCCAAGAAAGAAAAAAAACTGATAAACTGGACTTTACTAAAATTAAAAACTTCAGTTCTGAAAAGATGCTGTTAAAAGAATGAAAAGACAAGGTATAGATTGCAAGAGAATATCTGCAAAACACATATTTGATAAAGGACTTGTATTCAAAGAGCTCTTAAAACTGAAGAATAAGAAAGAAACGCAATTAAAATATGGGCATCAAATCTGGACACCTCAACATATGTATACAAATGGCAAATGAGCCTATGAAAAGATTCTCAAAATCATTTGTCATTAGGTAATTGCAAATTAAAAAAAAAAGATACTACTTCCCATCTATTAGAATGACTAATATCAAAAAAACAAATACCTTATTGACACAAATGAATAAAACCTTTTTAAAAATTTTTTAAAGTAAAAGGAAAAGAGTTTTATTCAAGCCCAAGTTAGGACAGCTGCCTGGGATACACAATCTTTAAATGAAGAGAATGCTCTGGGGAAGGAACGTTTGGTGCTGGGTTATACACATTTTTTTTTTAAAAGACTTTATTTATTTATTTGACAGAGAGAGACAGCCAAAGAAGGAACACAGGCAGGGGGAATGGGAGAGAGAGAAGCAGGCTTCCCACTGAGCAGGGAGCCTGATGCAGGGCTCTATTCCAGGACTCTGGGATCATGACCTGAGCGGAAGGCAGATGCTTAACGACTGAGCCACCAGGTGCCCCTATACATTTTTTTTAACATAAAAAGTTATAAATCATTAGACAAGAGACATTTCAGAAAGTTACAGACCTTATCTTAAGCTTTTAGTACATGCAGGGCTATATGATCTTAATCTTATGGGAACCTAGAGGTTCCCCCCCCCACCCCTTTTATCTTTATGTTTGGAATGCTGGGTTTTGGATTATTTTTAAATGAAGCAAATGCACAATGTGTGCTCAGGGCAGAAATTGAGCACATGCTTTGAGGGTTTGCTGACTCTGGTAAATGTTTAAGTATGGCGTCCCTGAGAGCCCATGAGCAAGGCCCACAAACATTGAAAGTAGAATATTTTCTTTATTTTATCAACCCAAAGTATATAAGAATGTAAGCAGGCAATGGGAACTCTCACTGCTGATAGGAATGCAAAATGATGCAGCTAGTTTGGAAGACAGTGTGGCAGCCTCTTAAAAAGCACATGGCCTTACCATATGATCAAGCAATTACACGTCTAGATATTTACCCAATTAGAGTGAAAAATTATGTTACACAAAACTTGCGTGCAGATGTTTATAGCAACTTTATTTATAATTGCCCGCAACTAGAAGCACCTACTGTTCTTTAATAGGTGAAATGATAAAATGTGTCATATCCAGACAGTGGAATATTATTCAGCAATAAAAAGATATGAGCCACAAAAAGAGAAACTGAGAGATGAGAAACCAAGATGCATATTGCCAAGTGAAAGGCAACTAGTCTGAAAAGGCTACACAGTATACGATTCCAATTAAATGACATCCTGGGAAAGGCAAAATTATAGAGACAGTAAAAAAGAAAATCAGTGGTTGTCAGAGATTCAGATGATGGGGAGAGGGATGGATGAGTGAATCACAGGGGACTTCAAGGTAGCAAGACAATTCTGTATGTTATGTAACGGTGGATATGTGACATTATCATGACATTATGCACTTGTCAAAATGGCACAAAACAGAGTAAACCCTAATGTAAACCAAGGACTTTAGTGGATATTAGTGTATCAGTATTGGCATATCAATTGTAACAATGTACCCCACTAATGTAGGAGGTTAATAACCAGGAAACTGTGGGATACCTGTAGAGAGAGTATATGGGAGTACTTTCTGCCATTTTTTTTCTGTTAACCTAAAACTACTCTATAAAGGAAGAAAAAAACAAAACAAAACTTTATGTTCCACTTATCCAGATTCAACATTTTTCAATACTTTTCAAACCCTTTTACTCAGCTACCTCTGCTAAAAAACAAGTTGGGGGCGGGCATTAAGAGTGGGTTGAGCTAGTGGAAAAGTCATGGAGAATATTAGGAGAGAAGTTCATCAACGGGATATGTTGGACACACTGTTATTCCCAAATTCGCAAATGTTTTTCTCAGTGACTAGGCTATCTTTGTTTGCTAATTGGCACCAAGGGAGGCTAGGGAGAGTCTAGGAGACAGGAAAGCTAAATTTCCTGATGATTACATTTCAAAGGAATAGCCTCCAGGCCCTTGAGAAAGACATTCCTGGGTTGTACAACTGGCAGGAGGTTCCTTGTTTTGTTTTGTTTTGCTTTTTGTTTTTTGGGTTTTTTTTGGCAGGAGGGTTTTAAAAAAGTATACATCTCAAGGGGATAGAGAAAGAAATTATAATGACAAATTTTCTGAAATAAATTCTGTGAGAAAAGAGAGGTAGGGGCCTAGTGACAGGAAGAGGTCTGTCTAAATGTTAGTCAAGCCAAAGGAAACAAGGAAACGGTAAAGCCACCTTGATCACCTTCATCCCTTGCTCCTCTTTTCCCAGAAATGTGATGCATAAGGAACTGAAGTTCTACTTGTGAGTCCCATTCTTTTACTTAAAAAGATTTTTACCCTAATTTATGGATGGTCTTTTTCACTAGAGAATATTTCCACTTCAAGACAAAAAAATGCAGAATGGTAAAAGCATGAGGCTGGATGAGACCTATACAGTTCTCAATAATGCATTGAAATTATTATGTTGCCCCAAACCCCTAATTTGTAATTAAAAAAAAAAAAAGTTAACCTGCAAAACTTATAAGAAATACCAGTGTTTTGATTTTTCACATGATTTCTGTTTCAATTCATTTCTAAAATACTAACTTTCAAATTGTTTTAAACAGTTGATGTTGGTCTCTCTGGTTAGCCAGAGCTTCAAGCTTTGCTGCCGAAGAACTGATCTGTTCAGGGCTGCTGGGCCAACTACTTTAGATTGGCCTCTTATTCTGGTTACAGGGGATCATTTATTTTAAATCCTGTATTTTATCTTCTACTATTCATACCCAAATCATTGGTATGATGTTACCTCTTTTTCCTGAAAAGAATCTTAGGGTTTGAGTCATGGGTGTATTTTCCCGCTACTTTCTTTTTTGGGTTGCATACAAGAAAAGCATTATCATTCAAATGTTCTTTTAACCATCCAGTCTATAACACTACTAGCAATCAGAACAGATTTGTAATTCCTGAGCCATGTGCAAAGAAGAGATATCTTGCTTCACTGAGAAAATAGACAATTTTGTGAAATATTGGCCATTTATCTGCCAAAGTGGGCCATTATACATTGAACCACAGTAAGAAGTCACTATGCACCTTCAATTCTTTTCATTTATGCATTAATGGAAGGTTTTGTTTTGTTCTGTTTTGTTTTTTTGGTACCTAGTGTAAGTCTGATCCAAATTCTCCTATATTTGAATTCATTTTTGACAAAACTAGGTATATGAAAATAATCAAGAGAATACAATTAGAAGAATAAAATTAGAATGCATAGTCAGGGCAAATGTATTTTTTAAATTAAAAAAATATCAATCATTGAGAAAACAATGAAGGAGAAGGGAATGGAAAATAATGTGGATTATCTTATTCTCTGCTGTGCCTCTGCTTTATATGCTGGGTGGCTTCTGCAGCAGACATGAAGGCTGTCTTATTATCTGCATTTAAGATCCATTATTCTCTGTAGACATTCAAAATGGTGGAGATATTTCATGCTATGTTGAAATAAGTATAGAATTCATTGACAGGAGACTTGCTTTTTAATTCTTGCTCTATAGCTCTATAGTCTACAACATATAAATTATGTGACCTTGGATAAGTCATTAAATCTTTCCGAGCCCTGATTTCCTCATTTGAAAAATGAGAACAATAAAAATATTCTTGTTTCCTATGCTACAAAATTGTAGTAAGCAACAAATAACTTAATGTATGTGAAAGCATACTGCACACTGAAAAGCACCATGAAGGATTATTATTTATGCTTCAGTGCAGGCATTGAACATGGTCTGTGTAATCTGTATTTTCAGAAACTAACCCTCCATCATGTTGACATTTGCTAATTTTAAATCATGCTGCAAATGAATGGTTCAGATTGCAACACCTGCTATTATCATTTTTTAAGAAAATGACTATCATTTGATTTACAAGAACATTTTATCTTAATAAGTTCAGTTCAGCATTTATTAGCATGTATTAGCCTGAAATTCCCTTAATAGGAAATCATGTCTAATTCTTTTCTTAAATATCAGAGTAGTAACCATATTATTGTTGAACACTATATTCAGTAGGAATTGCTGTCCTCAATAATTCCCATTATTTTCTCAGGAGTACTTTAAAAATTGTAAAGTTTGAAAATAAATAAAAAGGAAAAGACTATAGTGTGGCTCAAGAAAATATAAAACTTTGGACGTCATATTTCTGTATTATGTAATATGTTCTGTATTATATAAGTAAGATAACTGCATTTTCTAGGCAATAATCTTATTTTAAACCACTTTTCCTATTTTATGTTTTAAAAAACAGTATAAGAACATGGGGTAGCTTCTAAAAAATGAACACAAATACTTGTGATTCTGAAACATAAACAAAATAATTTTCATCTTTTAAAAAGTTTTATTTGTTGAATTAGGTAGTACCAAAAAAATAAATAAATAAAAAAGTGAAGACATCACAGAGCTCATACCCATTCTCATGCAGTGATTATGAAGTATGGCATTATCACAGATCTTAGAAGGGAGGGAAAAGCAAGGAATGTCTGGCTATTGCCTTCATAATCCAATCAGATTGTAAGGTATAGGTATAGTAAAAAGTGTACTTGGTTAAAATAAGGAATCTGATTTAAAATCCTACATTTGTTTAGATCAAGTAAGCATTATGTATGGGGATGAAACTGAATAAACATGGTGGTTGAGTTGAAGGCATACATGATTTGAAAAGAGAGAAGAGAAGAGAAGGAAATTGCACACTGAAAGAACCACATAAGCATACTTGGTATCAGAAAGGACAAAGATTTAGAAAGTGCCTTTCTTTAAAGATTGTATTGGGACTTGTTGCCTTCCTAGACTTTGTGGTTTTATAGTTCTAATATTTGTGACTGTGTTAAATGGAGAACATTTCGAGAGCCATTGGAAAAATTCATTGTCATTCCTGCCCTTAAATGTTACTAAATGTAACCTACTCACTTTTCTTATTTAAATCTTAAGAACCGTCTAGCAGTTCATTTTTTAGCAGTCATACTTCATAATGAATTTTATTGTTTTTACATAAACGTTTGCTTTGGTCCACCTTGAAACACCTTACCCTTTGTGTTTTGAAGCTGTATTTTTTCTGAGTGGGAAATCTTGGAAATTGTGAATGGCTTCTGAAGGTTGGCCTTGAAATAGTACTCTAATTTTTAGGTTCTTTTGTTTCTTCTAAATATGTTTCTTTATAGAATGGTTCTTGAAAGTTGTGCTGTACAAGAAGATTTAAGAAAAGGAAACACTTGTGGTGTCTCCTTTTTAAAATGCTGTCCTTTAGGGCGCCCAGGTGGCTCATTCAGTTAGGTGGCTGCCTTTGGCTTGGGTCATGATCCCAGGGCCCTGGGATCCAGTCCCATATCGGGCTTCCTGCTTGGCAGAGAGCCTGCTTCTCCCTCTCCCTCTGCCTGCCGCTCTGCCTACTTGTGATCTCTCTTTCTGTCAAATAAATAAATAAAATCTTGAAAAAAAATAAATAAAATACTGTCCTTTAAAGGACATACTCTAAGAATTTCTTTCTTAGCATTGCTTAGCATTTTTAATAGTAGAATTGTTTAGATTATATCATAATCTTAAAATTCCTTTAAGTGGAATCAAAAAATAATCTCCAGGCTTTTTTCCATTTTGTAAGAATCTTCATGTGTCTTTCAGAATATGCCTATATCTACCAAATCAATACACATATTATGTAAACAGCATGAGGACAGGGAGTGCAGAAATGTGTGTATATTGTCTTTGCTGGGACCTTCACCATATTCTGGAATTCTGTGAGTGGTCCAGGCATGCAGAAGGAAGCTTTCAAAATCACATTTCCACTGTAAACTTTTAAGAACATCCTGAAATATAGTACTTTGTGGGTACATGTAGTTCAAGGATAAATAGAGGAGTAATTTGCCATTTGTACCAAATTAAATCAGACTTTCAGTTCAATCAAAACAGCTTGCAGCTGGATGCAATAATTTGATTTCCTGACACTCAGAGAAAAATTGAAGCCCTCCAAAAGGCCCCTGCTGATCTTCAACATGAAATACAGTTTGCTGGCAATTTCACTCAACCTCTGAATGCCTTCACATTTAATAAGCTAAAAAATGCAAATAAAGCATAAGGTTAGCCAGAGATGGCTCTCAGGTAGTGTTTTATTACAACTAAATGAAACACACAGCACAATGCCTCTGAAGGATCATGCTCTTGTTCTTTCTCAAAGCAGCTATTTTGTTAAATATGCCATTAGATGAATCTCTGTATTAGTGTCCTGGGAGTACTGTTTTGACATTGGATGTGTGTTAAAAACACAATAAAAGGCTTCAGAGAACACATGCTAGAATTCTGTATGAATAACTTGCTATTTTCTTGGTAAGATAATGAGACAGATAAAGGTAAATCCTCAAGTATCCATTAACTGTTGATTATTCAAGATAGTGAGGACCCAAACTTACAGATCTATGCAGTCCTGGCAGATTAGTTCAATTTATAACAATTTGTTTTTATCTTGGGTTTTTACTGTAAACTGATAAATGTGGGTCTTTCAACATGTTGAATGGACTTTTCTCTATTGCCTCAGAATTGAAAATTGCTGAATTAAGGACAAAGAAGCACAAAGTGATTTACTTCCTAAAGAAAGCTTCTTGCATTTAAAATGTGAAATTCCCTCTAGGCTTCTAATGGGGTTTTTAACTGGGCCCTGCTTTCTTTATCACAAATCTCCCGCTCTTCTTAAGAAGCACACAATTTAGGGAGAGGGAGAGGGTCAAAGAAGGACATTGTTCAGATTATGAGTTTTCAGCATAGGGGGATGCTGGGATTTTCTCCTCCCTTCCTTTTGGCTGGTCCCTTTCCCATTCAACATCACAGCAGTAAACAGATGGTGCACTCAAATAAGGCAATCGAGGAGAGATTAATGAAGGGACTATTTACAAAGGTGTGAACAGAGCCAAGGGGTGCCAGTAGGGCAGAGCAAAGCATCCTAGCCATGACCATAGTGAGAAGGTTTAATCACCACTACCCTAAGGGCAAGGAGAACAAATGGTTAGTAGAACCCAGAGTATAGCTGAAGAGGAGGACAACCTGCCAGGAACTGTGGTCTTCTGAAGAAGGACACAGTCACTGGTAATCTGGAGCCCGGCAAGGAGGGGTGTCAAGGAAATAAATACCTCAGTATCTTTCTCCAACCTCTGATCTCTTACCAGTGTCACCCTTTGGCTTAATCCAACTAGAAGCCAGCGAACAAAAGAGCCCCACTAAAGCATTATATAAAAGTTGGCCTTCTGAGGTCCCAGGGCAGAGAAGCTGGCAGTGGATCTGGAGGGACAAAGAGATTATCTCACACACCAAAATAAGGAGCACTCCAGGAGAATCATTCATGAAGATTGGAAGGATGTAGAAGGAAGGGGCCTTGGGATCTCATTCCCTGAGTGGGATCTTAGCTACATTGCTGGTGGAATAACAATGAAAAAGGTGATCCAGCCCTCGGCTTCCCCTCCAAATCCTTTGGGCTAAACCCAGGATAATGCTGGAGAGGGAGAGAAGAAGAAAATTAAATCAAATATAATGTTGATATAATATTGAAGTGTTAAACTGTAATTAATTGTGTTGGAGCTTTTACTAACTAAAAGTGCATGAGAAGCTTTAGGACTTATTTAGGATGCCATTAAAGGGGATGAGAAATGGTGGTTCAACAGAGCATGGTTAATGACTGTAAACAAGCAAAATCATTACACATTTGTAATTCACTGAGTTGAGAGTCTTCAATAAACTGGTTACAGGGGAAAACTTGGGAGCGATAGTACAAGTATACAATTTATATGACAAGTGACAATTTATGAGCTTCCAATCTAATCAGGGCAACACTGTAAAGGTAAACTGCATATTCTTGATTATGATTTGTTAATTGAAAGACTAGGACCAACACCTCTTTGCCTAAAATGCTATCATGAAATTTTTATTCCTAAATTAAAAATATGTCCTCTTTTCTTCAGGTTTCCTAAGTCAAATTACCTTTGGGTGTAGAAATTCTTATTAAAACCTAGAGCTTTTGATTATGGCTATCAAAGAACTTTATACTACTTTAAATATTTTTGTTTCACCATGTAATAACTCACTGTAATGTATGTTTTTGTTTTTAAACATTAACAAACTGGTGACCATGTAGTGGAAGAATTAAGAGGCCCTGTATTCTCCTTCAGAGGCTTGTCAGTATCCTTAAAGTGCCTCTCTCTAAGACACGTAAGCTCTTTGGATTTAGCAGAAACTATTCATTGGATGTGGTAGTCAATAGGTTCGCTTACTGACTCCTATCTCCTAGACGCCGGGAAGACTGAACTCCTGCCCTCCGTGGTTCAGTAGAACCATATAACTAGTTTGGGCCAATAAACTATCTGAGGTGGTATTTATACTTTCCAGACAAAAGCACCTACTCTTGATAGTTTGAAGTTGTTATTGCCGCATATGTTAGTCTCTTCTGACTAATATACTAGGAGAGGGTGAAGGTGTATGGGCCCTGGGAGTCAAGAAGTGTTTATTTCTGTCTCAGAGATCTGTGTATACAGCCACCCAATATACAGGTATCTGAAATCATATACTCTCTTTAGATGGCCTGAGCCTCTCATCCTGATTGGGAGCTATGTCCCTACATGGACTTATGCACAAAAAAACCTTGACACTTTCAGAGAGAAAACAGTCTTAGAATTCTTTTTTTGTCTACCTGGGCTGCCAGGGAACCTGTTATTTGGCTAAACAGTAGAGTTTTTCATACCATGTCTGCCTCCTAAATAGGTGGAAACTGAATTGATCCAGCTCCCCTTGTGGTAGGGTTCTATAAAATCCTATTTTGTTCTTGGATGCTTCTCAATGCAGTTTTTAGTATGAAAGCAAAGGTGAAGCTGCCTGGTGTCAGGATTGTTTTCAGAGATCTTGTTAAGTGTCCCTGCCTCTGTTTCCCCCAAATCCGTGGTGAAAACCAAGTCAGGATTGAAAGCTCAAAGGCCCTTAGAGAAAGCTGCAGAACTCATAAAAAAATCAGATACTTTCTGAAAAGATATTAATACATCCTTTTCCCAAACTGCTAAGAACAAACAAGCAATTTTGTGCTGTCTTAAACTATTCAACACAATTTGGCAACATCTTTTAACTAGTTCTGTAAACATATTTTTATTTTTATTTTACCAATTGTATGCAGACATATTCTTTCAGGATATAGCTCAAGATGATATTAACATTTCTTTTGATCACCATCATTAGTCTGAGGCCCCTCTCAGCCTTTCGCAGAGGCAAAATTAGGAGGAGTTATTTTGGAGTATAGAAATAAAACTTAACTCGGATTTTCCTCACACAGACCCTTCTTGGGTGATTTTCCTGTCATTCAGCATTCTCATTTCATCTGATACTGTGTTCAGTTATGTGAGCACTTTTGCAATTGAGACTCTTATTTCCTCTGCGGAGTCTGCCTGTTTGTCCCATTGTCCCCCATTAACACTAACCATCCTCCTCTCTGGGATAGCTCCCCCCTCATATTTCTTGCCACCCGTGAGTCCCTTCTCCAGTCTGACTTTCCTCTAAACCCAGCCTTAGACTATAATTGATACTTGTCTTAAACGGCCTCCTTTTTAAAACCCTCTTTTCTTGGAGGAATGGAATACAAAGCCCAATCACCACCCCTGCCTCATCCCAGCTACAATGTACTGAGTCATTATGTGATAGTTTAGTCAAGAAGAGTTGACCCTTTCTTCTGCCAGTAGTGTTAGTGACATGGTGATGAGAGACACACAGAATCCCATGTTCCAAAGGGAAAATGAATACATGTTCTCTGGGTCTGAGTCTATCTTTGATCACACTGTGCTGTGACCAAATACCAAGTTCAGAAATGTGGTGGGAGAGAGAACCAAATGTAAAGATACTCACCTTCTAACCTTCCTGTCAGGTTTTTACTTCACATGTCTGGAAGAGATATGGCTTTTAAAAATGAATTTTGCCATATCTGAGGTTGCTGCCATCTTATCTTCCAAAAGGTTATCTTTAGCAGCAAGGGTGAGCTGCCGCTCTGGAGTCAGCTCAAGGTAGAGAGTTAACTTTCGGACACATGATTCATATAATCAAGGACACATCCTCTCACACTGGACATGCCCAAATTCTTCAATCATGCTGCTGATCAGGGATGCAGGTGTCTGAAACCAATGCTATAGGATTCTGGGTATTGCTATAGAATTTAATGTTGGTGATCTTATCTCCAATCTTTTATTATATAGTCACTCTGTAGAGATATTTTGACTTAGGATGAGAGGATAACATTCCTTCCACTAGAGGGGTAAAAGGTAAAAATTTGAGATGCTACTTTGACGAATTAATGAAAAATCAGAATTTATTCTTTTCTGAAACTTCTCTGGTTGCCTGAAACTTCACTGTTCTTTGAATTTTTCCATCATTTGACTCAGACTACTCTTAAGACTACCCAGGCTGGGAGCCTCTGCTTCAGAGGGAGCTTGAGGTTTGTTTAAAATGTCCTTTCCTGGGGAGGGGAAGGAGGAATGGGATACAAATAATTATTAACACCCATCTTTTGAATACAATTCCAATATAATTCCAGGTGAAATTCCAATTATTTATCTTTCACATAACTCTTTGGATTTAGGTTTCAGTTCCTCTGATACTGAATTTCAAATTCTTTGTTTTCATTGTTTCCTGGCACCTGAGCTCATCATAGTACATATGCAAACTCTGCTTGTGTTCCTGTCTCAGCTTGCTAGTCTCCTAGCCAGAATCCCAACCTAGTTCATGTGTCAACAAAGAAGCAAACAAATCCCAAACTCTTACCTGTCCCCTTTTTCCTAATATCTGTTACTTGTCCTATTTCCTTGATTTGCCTATGTGTATACCCCTACTGAAAGACCCCCGCTTGTGAACACCCTCCCCCAGCCGTTGACTAACTAACTGCATTCTTGCCTTTCTGTAAGGGCTTGGCTGCAGAGAACAAAGGTCGGAGAGTCCTGAGAACCCCTCCCGACCATTCAGAGGGATTCCAAGGGAAGTAGTACCTGTGGCCTTAGATAACCTGCATTATTGTCTTAAATAACCATTCCGGAGGATTCCAAGGGAAGTAGTACCTATGGCCTTAGATAACCTGCATTGTTGTCTTAAATAACCATTCCGGAGGATTCCAAGGGAAGTAGCACCTATGGCCTTAGATAACCTGCATTGTTGTCTTAAATAACTAATAGAAAACCTGTTGTTAAGCCGTTGCTTATGTACCCCCTTTTTCTCCTATAAAAAGCGTGTGAGCCAAAAGCCCGGCGCGCTCAGCCAGCTGATGCTGCTGACAGCCCGCAGGCGAGTCTGTGAACAATAAACCCTCTTGCCTTTGCATCCAGTGGAAGCCCGGTGTCCGATTCTTGGGTAGCGGGATCTGAGGGTCTTTCACTACGAAGTCTTTGTTCCTGACAGAATTCTTTCCTTACTGGGACTTAAAGTAGCTATGATTTTGTCTGTTTGTCTCTCTCCTTAACTTTCTGGCTGTGGTCCTGAAAATATGGTCTCAGTACTTAGCAGTTTTCTAGTCTTCTTCTTTCTTGGTCAGATGGCAAGCCCTGGTTTTGCTGTTGATATTACAGAAATCCTGGGACCACAAGAAGGAAAGACCAGCCCAACATCCCTAGTCACTTCATTAATGAGAAAAAACACAAACAAGAGAAAACTCCACAAAAACAGAAATAGAGGAAGAAAATGGGCCCCTTGCTCTTTTGTTGTCCTGTGGTATTTTCTTGCCTTGTTTGAAGCACTGTTTCCAGTATAGAACAAAATTACTTTAATATTGAAAGTAAATATTAAAGCACACATTATAAAATTTCGGGTAGTCATGCTGTGAGGAAGTTAGGAATATCTGTATTTAAAAACCTATCCTTTTAACAGGAATTTTAAGATGGTGGTGACATGAAGGTCTTCCGATAAGATGGTGATTGCCCCAGATGGAAGAAACCTGAGTCTTATAGAGTCTTGGGATGGAAGGGAACTCCCACCAATACACACTGCCTTATTTTGTAAGTCACTAAAATTTTGGGTTCACCTCTTATTGCAGCAAGACTAAGACAGTGAACCACTGTAACTTCAATCCTTTTATACTTTTGAAATGATTTGGAGATATTAAGTACAAAATTGTCTTTTTGACCAGCTCCTCTTCTTGTTCTGCCTCATTAGCCTAGGTTCTCCCTCTGAAATATAGAAATAGATGCCACAAATTGTGTATTCTCATTCTGTGGTGGACTTATCCATTTACACTTTCATGTCTAAAATTATAATAATTTTTAATATTCTTTGTAAAGAAAATTGAATGTAATATTAAATGTAAATGTCATTTCTCCCTCTTTTCTTTCTCCAATAACTCTCTTCTCTTTTCCTGTCCCCTCATCTCCCCTCCCCTCCCCTCCCTACTTCCTCTATTTACTTCTTTCCTCCTCTCTCCTCCCCTCCCCTTCTTTCCCCTCTTCTCTCCTCTCCTGCCCTCTCCTCTCCTTCCTTCTTTTCGTACTTCCTCTATTTACTTCTTTCTTTTGCTATTTGTTTTTTGCACATGCAGCATCTGCTTTTTGGAATTTTACTTTCTCCTTTCTCCATATTTTACCTGGATAAACCTCTCAATATTCACGAATCAAGTTAGAGGTAAGACTCTTTAAGAAGCCTCCTCTCCCCCCCAAGAAACATTTCTATAGGATCTTAAATTTGACGGTATGTGCTAGGGTGAGTGCTGTGAATTGTGTAAGACTGATGAATCACAGACCTGTACCTCTGAAACAAATAATACATTATATGTTAATACAAAAAAAAAAAAGAGAGAGAGAGAGATCAACATCTAGGAGAAAAAAATATGCTCCTCTTGTAGCACTTACCCTTGCTGTTCAATTTTTCTATTTTACTTGTATTTCCCTTGCTAGAATTCAAGTCCTTTGGAGAAAGAAGCTTCACCTTTGTTGCATTGTCAGGGCCTACTATGATTGGGACTTAGACGCTATCAAAAATATTTGTTTAGAATGAAATGATCTCTAGATAACTATTAGGTTGTCTTCTTTATTATAAATATTGGTGGGTATGCTACAGTAATGAACTTCAAGATTTGTATTTGTTTATCCTGTAACAGAACAATTTTGAAGTTTTGTATGCTCCTATATATTTTAATGGTGATATCTAAAAGTTCTAATTATGTATTAAACTAGTTTTAAGGAATAGAATTTACAGTGCTAATGAATATTGGCATTTTAAAATAAAACCAACATTCTTTAAATGTATCAGTGGAATATAAATATGGTGACTTGATGATCTATCATCATTCATTTAAAAATACATTAACAAGTGCATTTTTTTACGTCAGAAATGTTACCTTATTCCTTTTTTGGCTAGAAATTATATTTTTATTTCTTTTCCCTCAAAAATTTCTTTATTGTAATATTATTATGATTAAATGTATTGATTATCCCATATTGGTTGCAAAAATAGGATAATCAATAAAAAATTTAAGCATAATAATGTATTACATATGTTTTTATGTATATTGAATTCTGTATATACACATAATAATTTAATCCATATATGTATATAATGTATAGTCTTCTTTATATTTTGTACTATTGTACATATATACTGCATGCATATATATCTATACAGATTTTAATTTTTCAATGTTTTCTTTTTAATCATTAGACTCTAGATATTAAAAATTTTATCATAATCATTATTTACATGATCAAAGCAGCATAAATATATAAAAATTTGATAAATGATTATTAAATAAAATTTTTTATCACAATTTCAATTTATAATGTAAACACATGCACATATACACAGAGAATATTTATACATTATTCTTTTTAAAGATTACCCTACTTCTTTGCACCCAATTTAGGGTAATCAAAAATTCTTTTTAAATGAATGATCTATTAGCTAGCAACTTGATTAAGCCTCCCTTAAATATTCTTGAAGGCAAATAATTCCAAACCACCTGCTTGCAAAAGTATTTGTTACCTAGTTTACTATTGCCATTTATTTTTTCAGTTTGAGTATAACAATGTCTTTACCAAGATATATCAAATGTGTATAAATGATAGATTTTATTCATTTGTTAGGGATACCAGGTTTAACCTATTGTATCCAAAAAAGACTGCAAAAAGTATTGCTATTTAAGTGTATTTTTTGGAAAGAAATTTTGGCCAAAATGCTTTTGGTTTATTATGTTTTAAATATATATTTTTTTAAATTACAGCTGCATATGTAGTCCATTGAGCTTATGGAATATATTTACTGTATAATCTCTATTCTGAACCCATTTCTCACCAAAAAAATCTGCCAAATCAGACATAATTCTGTTAGAGAATGTCTGACTTCATTGTTCCATTGGAAGAGGCATATTAGCACATGTCTCCAAGACAGATATCCCACTTCTGAGAAGGGTTGTATTGCCATGAGCTTGTTGTCTGGATGAGCCCTTGAAACAGCTCATTCCTCCCATTTTTAATATTTTTTACCATTGTTCCCTTACCTGTGCTCTCCCAGAACTTTTCCTTGGGAGCAATGTAGTCTTCGAAAGTAGTTGGGAAATAAGGAGGGAAGGTTATTAAATGAAAATGGTGGACACCTAGGTGGCTCAGTTAGTTAAGCATCTGCCTTCAGCTCAGGTTGTAAAGTTGGGGTCCTGAGATCCAGTCCCATGTAGGGCTCCCTACTCAGTGGGGAGTTTTTTGCTTCCCTCCATTCATGCTTTTTCTCTCTCTCCCTCTCTCTCTCAAATAAACAAATAAAATCTTCTAAAAAAAACAAATGAAAATGGCTGTCACTCCCACACAAACCAAATGGCTATCAACACACAAACCAAAATACAAAGTTTCTAAGGGCAGCTCTACCTTTAACAGGAATACATATTGGTGGAAAAGACATCAAGACATTTTTTTTCTTTTTTGCTCTCTTCTTATTGTTTCTCTGAATGTTATAAATTTGCAAAAATGAACACATAATGCATTTATTATGAAAAACTGGAAAATCATAGACAGTGGTTTTCAAAAATTTTAAATGGCACATCAGTATTAGAACAAAAACTGGATTATGCAGCACTGTACCAACCAGAAATTTCTAGAAATAACTCTTACTGACATCTTCTGATTGAAATGATCAGTTTTGTTATTAGCTATAGTACAAAACTCTATCAGATTAGAGCAGTTAAATATTAATGTTGAATTGTGGTGGGGTTTGCAGAAGACTTTTTATAAGTGATCTTCTAATTAAAATGCATAGTTTATCTTTGCCTTTGTAAAGAGTTATGATTTACATGTGTCAATACTACCCATTCTTTGCCTTTTAGATCTTAGTGGGATACTGAGTGAGCAAATGGCAATTTAGAGAATTTGGAGAGGTCAGAATTAATTTTATTCAGCATTTTAAAAAAAATAAAGTTCTGTCAATGTAATGGAAACAAGATTGACATGGCCCAACAAAATTGGGACTACCTAGGGCTTAAAGTGAGAACTATTTCAGTGTCTCGGATAGCCATATGTTTTATAATGAAACCAGTGAAGAGTTTGTTAATGTTAACTTGACTAAAATGGAGAAAGAAGAAAAAAGAAGAAAATAAATAGAACATGAAGAAGAAGAAGAAAAAGATGATTTTGACAAAATTCTGTTATATTTCAGGGATAGTATTGTGTATTTTACATATATATTCTCAACTGTTGTGATAACAACACGAGGAAGTAGTTATTATTATAATTTTCCAGATTAATAAATGAAATTGGGAAAAGTTAAGTAAAAAAAATTAGTTTACAGTCAATCACATAGAAAGTGATAGAGGCAAACTTCCAATCCCAGGTAGGTCTTACTCCAGTGCCCAGATTTTGCCCAGCTATGCCTTATGTAACTGAGTGCACACCTTATTTGGATTGGTGATTAATGGATAAAAGAATAAGGTTTTTCTGAAATATAAATATGAACTATGAAAACAAGTGCACTATGATGTGGGATGACCAACAGGATCTCACACTTCAGTGAGGTGTACTTTGGGGGAGACAGAAATGATTGATAGATACACAGTAGCAAAGCAGAAAAACTGAGGGGAAAAAAAAGATGTTTCAAATAAGTATTAGAATCAGCAGGAGATGACACTTATGAAAATATATACAAAAACTTAGAAATGATAAAATTGCTAATCAGTCTTCAGTAAACTCAGCAGGCAATAAGTCCCAAAGAGCTGCTAATGAATTATTAAACCAAAACGTGGCCCTGGATTAAGATAAAAAGGAGCGAGAAAATGACATCTTCTAAATGATATGAAACAAATGTGACAATCAGCAACTTTGAAAATATTGTGAGGATGTTAAGGGGGTGCTATTTGCTTTCCATGTTTCTACATCAATTATGCATTTTAAAGTAAACTTAAAGAGGTTCCTAATTAAGCTTCTTGTGCAGCTGTCAGAGGACTTTTTTCCTTATTTAGTACCAAGCTTAGAGCCTATGATAAAACATCCATGATTACAAATACCAAGTGAAAGAGCAAATGAATTAAAGATGTGCCTAAGATTCAGAGCACAATTCAGGTAGCTTCTGGGTAGAACTGTCTACAATATCTCAAACTGCTCAATTTGGATTTTTCTAGTATCTTGCTATCTTCATTTCCACATATATGTATATGTGTTGGTATGTGATCCAATTGTAAATAAGTCTAATGCTGTGAAGGTATTAAACCACCAAGAAGGCTTATTACCCCTGAGGGAAGGAGAGGACACACACAATTTGAAAAAAAGAAGTATGGGAGGCCAGCCATCAATCTGAATCCCGGTGTTGATTTAAGGTCAGGATCTTGAGAGCCAGACTTTGTAAAGAGAGAAAAAAAGTTGTATCTCAATTACAATTTCTCCCTTAATATATCAAGATTCTTCGTGCTAGAACCAGACTAAAGAGCTTTACTTTGCATTATGGACATGAGAAAGTGACTAGCAAGAAGTCAAATAAGCCCTCTGAGGGGAAGAATATTGGAAAGATAGAAGAAGGACAGGAAGTCAGAGCAATTTGTAGTAATCTGGACAGAAGGTATGTTTTGGAAACACTTGGCTAAGTTATGGTCAATAGACACCCTCGTATGTTGAGGGAGATTCTAAGAACACTGGGATGGTATTCTGTTTATCCATTGCACTTTTGATAATGCATCAATAGACAGAACAATATCAGAGGATGGAAAATGTGTGTAATAAATGAATGTTGCCAATTTCCCATACCTATGGAGAGAGTACAGGAAGTCCAGGATCCTCACAAGAGACAGAAGTGGTCAGAGTCAGTGGACTGGCAGAGGCCTGGGATTAGGACAAAGAGAACACTGGTGCAATGACAGTGTGTGCACTCAACAAGTAATAGTGGTGGATGAACACCTCAAGATTAGAGGAGACCACGAGTGTGGAAACAGTGACCAAAAGGACAGGATAACTAAGACGCAGAAGAAAGCACACAGAGCAGAGCCCCCTTTTACCATTACTATGAAGGAAATTACGTGCTTTTGCAGAAGATGCCATTTTGGGAAAATGAAAAGGGAGTGAGGAAGGAGCCATGAAAGATTGAGCATCTCTGCTAAAGAGAACAAGTTTCTCCTAAGAAGACTGAGACATTTTTAAATGGGAAAACCCAGTGTATTCTCTGGGTTACACTCCTAGAGCCTAGGCTACATCAGAATGGGCTCAGTTACAGAACATAAAAGCATGTTGTTGTTGTTTTTTAATTTAACCAAGAATGAACATTCTTTCTCTTATGTAAAAGTCTAGAGGTATAAACAAAGGCTGCTTCATAATGCCATGCTCTTTCTAGCTTCCTATCCTCCCATTTCTATGATGTCACGAATTTTCTCATGGTCCAAGGTGGTGGCATTTGCATTTCATGAAGGATGGAGAAAGGGAAGAAAAAAGGAGAGGATATATACCAGGTTTCCTTTAAGGAAGGCTCTTAGAAGCTGTGTAGAGTGCGTCCACTAATGTTTCACTAGCCAGAAATTAGCCTAATGGCCACATCTAACTGCAAAGGATATTGGGAAATGTGGAGTTTATTTATGACTAGCTGAAAATTCTATTTCAGAATAAAAAGATATTTGGAGAAAATTAGGAACTCTGCCATAGGGTACTGGAGATGATAATAGATACACAGGCCATGTAATAATTTATTAGTTTTTCAGACTTTCTCCCAAATTTGGTAGTACCTGGATAGCAACTGCTGGCTTCTAATATGGTGACTTTTATGTTTTTCTTTGTCATTATAGCTATTTCAATGAGATAATAAATGAGATATACTCAGTTCTTCTGGTCAAACAGCACTTAAAATCTACCTTTCTAAATTTCATTTTTGATTCTTTAGATGTTACACAGAAGAAAGAGACTTGGGGTCTCAAACCACAACTTTCACTTATTTGGGGACTTATTTTTAATGTTACTCTTTAGCCTTAAAGCAATCAAACATCATTTTTCCTCATTTCCCATGAAGCTAGTGACTAATTTTCCTTGTCATTTGAAATCCTCACAAGAATGATCTTTAATTTCTTCTTTGATTTCCTGGTTGATCCAAACATTCTTGAGCAGGATGGTCTTTTTAGCTTCCAATTGTTTGAATTCCTTCCAAAAGTTTCCTGCTGATTAAGTTCCAGTTTCAAAGCAGTGTGGTCTGAGAATATGCAGGGGATAATATCAATCTTTTGGTATCAGTTGAGCCCTGATTTGTGACCAAGAATGTGGTCTATTCTGGAGAAAGTTCCATGTACGCTCGAGAAGAATGAGTATTCTAGAATGAGTATTTTGTTTTTTTAGGGTGGAAGGTTCTGTATATATCTATGAGGTCCATCTGATCCAATGTGTCATTGAAAGCTCTTGTTTCTTTGTTGATTTTCTGCTTAGATGATCTGTCTATTGCTGAGAGTGGCATGTTAAGATCCCCTACAATTAATGTATTCATATCAATATAACTATTTTGTTTATCAGTTGGCTTCTGTAGTTGGCTGCTCCCATGTTGGGGGCATAAATATTTACAATTGTTTGATCTTCTTGGTGAATAAACCCTTTAAGAATGATGTAGTGTCCTTCTGTATCTCTGACTACAATCTTTAGCTTAAAATCTAATTTGTCTGATACGAGAATTGCTACCCCAACTTTCTTTTGAGGCCCATTGGCATGAAAGACGGTTCTCCACCCCTTCACTTTCAGTCTGGATATATCTTTAGGTTCAAAATGTGTCTCATGTAGACAGCATATGGACGGATCCTGTAGTTTTATCCATTCTGCAACCCTGTCTGTGCCTTTTGGGACATTTAGGCATCCCTAAATGGTAGCATTTAGGCCGTTCACATTAAGAGTGATTATCGAAAGATAAGTTTTTATTCACATCATATTGCCTGTGAAATCCTTGTTTCTATGTATTGTCTCTGTAACTTTCTGTTCTATGTCACTCTTGGGTTCTGTGTTCTTTTATAGAACCCCCCTTAATATTTCTTGTAGTGCCAGCTTTTTGGTCACATAATCTTTTAGACCTCACCAATCTGTGGAAAGAGCCAAGATGCCCTTCAAGAGATGGTGGATAAAGATGTGGTCCATATATACAATGGAATATTACTCAGGCATCAGAAAGGATGAATACCCAACTTTTGGATCAACATGGACAGGTCTGGAGGAAATTATGCTGAATGAAATAAGTCAAGCAGAGAAAGTCAATTATCACATGGTTTCACTTACTTGTGGAACATAAGGAATAAAATGGAGGACTCTAGGAGAAGGAATGGAAAAGTGAATTGGGGTAAATCGGAAGGGGAGATGAACTGTGAGAGACTGTGGACTCTGAGAAACAAACTGAGGGTTATGGAGAGGAAGGGGGACGGGGAGTGAGTGAGCCTGGTGGTGGGTATTAAGGAGAGCACTGGGTGTGGTACATAAACAATGAATCTTGGAGCACTAAAAAAATAAAATAAAAATAAAATCTGAATTTGAATGAAAAAAAAGAATGAACTTTATTTTTGCTTACTGAAAACTATCTGCCTCTCTTTTGATTCTGGAAACACTATTAAAAAATAACTTCATCAAGGCACTTTAAAATAGAAATTTATAGATGCGCAACTTCATACCTTTTAAAATAACTTGAGTTATAATGTTTTATAGTTTTACTGGTAACAAAGAAAAGACAATACATTAAAAATATAGAGTTCAATATATTTTTTAAAGATTTATTTATCAGAGAGAGAGAGTGTGTGCACACAAGTAAGGGGAGCTTCAGGCAGAGGGAGAAGCAGGCTCGCCACTGAGCAAGGAGCCCAATGTGGGACTTGATCCCAGGACTGTGGGATCACGACCTGAGCTGAAGGCAGATGCTTAACTGGTTGAGCCACCCAGGCATCCCTAGAATTTAATATATTTTTTGTAAAGTGATCAAGTTGTTTGACCATCACCATAAATCGGTTTTCCAAATATTTCCATCATCCCAATGAGATCTCTCATGCTCATTTACTATTAATTTTTATTTTCCTTTCTCTGTTACTCTAGGCAACTATTGATCTATTTTCTGTCTGTCTAGATTGGCCTTTTCTGGACATTTTATATAAATAGAGCCATACAATATATGGTCTCTGTGTCTGGCTTCTTTTACTGAGTGTAATGTTTTTTTTATTTTCACCAGTATCTTTAGCTTGTATCAGTCCTTCATTCCTTTCTATTGACAAATAACATTTCATTGTATGGATATACCATTTTTGTCTATCTGTTCATCAATTGGTAGACATTTCCAATTTTGGGCTGTTATGAATTATGTTGCTAAGAAAAGTTGTGTGTAAGTCTTTTTGTGGATGTATGGTTTCTTGAGTAAATACATTAGGAAGAGAATTTCTGGGTGACGCAGTAAATTTCCATTTATCATTTTTAGTAGCTTCCAAATTGTTTTCCAGAGTTGCTGCACTAGTTTGCTAGGGTTCCATAACAGAATGCCACAGACTAGGTAGCTTAAAAACAGAAGTTTGTTTTCCTTCAATTGCAGCGGATGAAAGTCCAAGATCAAGGTGCTGGCAGGGTTGGCTTCCTTTAAGACCTCTTGCTGAATCCTCACCTGGACTTTTCTATGTGTGAGCACGCTCCTGGTATTTCTCTGTGTGTCTGAATTTCTTGTTCTTATAGTGACAGCAATGTGGATTAGGGCCCACCCTAACAGTCTCATTTTAACTTAGTCATTGTTTTAGTCATTAAAGCCTTGCTTTAAATACAATCACATTCTGAAGTCTTGGGGTTTAGGACTTCAACATAAGAATTTTGAGGGGACACAATTCTATCCTAAGAACAGCTATACTGTTCTATGTTTTTACTAGAAATGTATGAGGGTTTCAATTTCTCCACATTCTTGGGAACATTTATTCTTCTTTGTATTTTTTTTAATTATGGCCATTCTAGTGGATGTGATAAGCTATTTTGTGATTTTAAGTTGCATTTTCCTAATGACATGATGTTGAACATCATTTTATATGCCTAGTATTTATTACCATATCTTCCTTGGAAAAATGTCTATTCAAATTCTTTGCCTATTTTTAAACTGGTGTTTGACCAGCAAAACTGTATATAACTTCTAGTCTCTCTTTGAGACAAAGGACAATGACAAAGAAAATTACAGTGACAAAGAAAAACACCTTAAAGGGTAAAGAAAAGACACCACCAGAATATACAAAGAACTCTTATACCTCGAAGACATGAAAACATGTTCAAAAGTTTTCCACACATAGTTGTGATGATTAAATTAATTAGCATCTCATAATATCTCCAAACATTTGGTTCATCATGAGTCAGTGAATGGAGGGTGAATCTGGATGATATTCTTAAATATTCTCAGCATAGAAATATGTTGCTAGATACGAACATGCTAATTCTTCACCATTTATATATGGTGATTTTATATATAGTGATTTTATAAATGGTGATTACTCATTTAGCCCTGGAAAAAGCTGATTTCCTTTCCAGGACTTCAAGGCAGACTTTGGAAACTGAGGGGTCCATGAGCCTGATGTTGGGTGGCAGATATTTGTTTGGCTTGGACAGTGTTGGACAATACCTCACTGCAAAAATATTTACTATTAATTAATTAATTGCCAACATCAAACTATTAAATTAGGAGGTTATACATAAATATATAGATTTTGTAATCTTCTGTTTTTTTAAACACTGACTTATATGCCCACATGGATTAATTGGCTGAATATGAATAAATTTAAATGGTTCCTCCTCCTCCCTCTTGGTCCCTGGCATTGAGGCTAAGTGTCACTGCCATTTATGTTTGTGCTAGTGCTGTTGACCTAATTTGTGCTAATGCAGTTGAGATAAAAATGAATTATTTACATCCATTTAACTTCTGAGTTTGTGATCTATAGGCATCTAAGTTTGTCACTCACCATCTAGACATCATTTAAAGTCAGTAAAGTCACCAAACATTTTTCCAAATAATTCTTTTAAGTACTGCCCTGTTCAGAAAAGCATATTGTTGTGAGCTTCAGGATGACAAGGTAGTTTTTTGTCTTTTTGTGTTTAGTGTAGTATCCCCAACACCTAGAATCATGTCCAGCATGCAGTAATGTTTTTAAAATTATTTATTTATTTATTTATTCGACAGAGAGAGCAAGATTACAAGTAGGCAGAGAGGCAGGCAGAGAGAGAGGAGGCAAGCAGGCTCCCTGCTGAGTGGGGAGCCCAATGCGGGCCTTAATCCCAGAACCCTGAGATCATGACCTGAGCTGAAGGCAGAGGCTTTAACCCACTGAGCCACCCAGGTTCCCCAAGCATGTAGTAATATTAAAAAATATTTGTTTCATGAAAAACTAGGATACAATGTTGTATTTACTGTGGTCTGTTTCTAACCCTTCATCAAGTGCTATCACTTTTAGCTACTAAATATCTCTCAATCTAACTACTTTTCTCTATCTTTATCTCTGTCTTAATTGAAATTACCACTTGTCTTTGGAAGACTATAAAATAACCTCTTGACAGATCTTCCTGACTCAGGTCTGGCTCTTGTCCACTCTCTTCTCCACCAGGCATCCAGGATGACCAAATATGATTATTCCTACTGCACTGGTACCCTGCCTCTCATCGCTCCTTGGTAAAAGTCCCAGTAGATCAGGTATATTGCATAGTACATTATCTATGATATTATTCAGTGGATGCAACAACAACAACAAAAAAGACTCACTGGTTCTAGATGAGGAAATTCTCTTAGAATTTGATTGACATTTGAAGTTCCTATCTGATACTGACATCTTTACCTATAGACTCACCAGTCTTAGAGAAAAGAGAGGGAAAAAAAAGAAAAGAAAAAGAAAAGAAAAGCTGCTGAGGGTTTGTTTCTATGAATAGGCCCAGGTTGACTGAACAAGGTTGAGTCCATCCTAAACAGGGCCTGTTGCTCTATCTGGAAGCCTCAAACATTGCTTCCAGGTTGCCAAGTCTCTTCTTCTTTGTAGTTTCCCACAGCTTCATCTCATTTATCTGTCAGAAAAAAATAAATTTGGGTGTTGATAAGCCCAGAAAGAGGGAGGGAGGCCCCATAGCTAATGGTGGTAAAAGCCACTTAAATCTGCTTGGTCCTAGGCAAGAAGACTGAAGGTGAGTGTGGTGGGACCACATATAAGTTTGGGGACAAAACTTACAGTATAATGATGAATTCCTTAGCCCTATTACTTTGTCTCTGTCTTTCTTTTCTTTCTCTCAATTAGCATTGGGAGGGGAGCAGTTGAGAAATCAGGGTTTTAATTAAAATCTGCTGAAAAGGATTTTTCTATGGACTATTAATAAGTTTTTTTTCTCTGAAAGGAATTATAGTTACAGTCAGTAATCCTTACTAATTTGCATCTGGGGATACGCTGTGACTGAAGAATATGGGTCTATCTCATTGCAGGAATGATTATTAGCTTTGAAATAACTGTCATAAAAATATACAAAAAGTTAATCTGCTTGGTACTAAAATATAAAATGTTAAGTTCTCTATCAAATAATCAAAACTTAGATTTTTGTCTCAATGTACATTTGAATCTCACTGTATCATGTTTTAATTGCTTCACTTTCTCCTTTAGGACCTTCTTCCTTTTATCCTCCACTCCTTTATGGTGTCAGCATAAATAAACTAAAATAAATGTAAGGTTAGCAATTTTTATGTATGAGCAATTATAGCTTTTGCATATATTATTTTGCCCTACATGGAGCTTGAAAGATTTGAGGCCACAAGATTCAATTTACTTGTTGGGAAATTTGAGCTTATTACAGAATCCCATGCTAGCTTGTGCAACTGTGCTAACCTTTGCTCTATTCTCATTTTATATTAAATTACTCCTTGGAATATGATGATGATTTATCTCTCCTCTTAATTGTGAAATATATAAATTCATGAGAGAATTGTGCTAATGTTTTTCTTCTACATGGAAAATAGCACTTTTTGAGAAAATTTTATTGTGAGAAGAACTAGATGTGTTTTATATGCCAGTTTACAATAAGTAAATTAAATATGATGATAAATGGAGGCAACAAGACTATACATGTAGGGAAGTATTGATTTTGAATATGCCTGAATAAAACTTTTTGGGAAAATGTTTATGGGTATCTTGATATATCTATTAAGACTGTGATCTTGCTCTCATTTACTATATTCTCAGATTGTACTAGGTAATAAAGTCTATTAAGTTTGCTTCTATCATTCCCTTATTGAGTCACTTTGGGTTAGGAAGAAATATAATAAGTAGTGTGTCTACTAACCCACTCCAGTATCCTGGTGCATTAGCTACATCAAGACATGTACTATGTTATTAGTTCCTGTAAAACAGCCTTTCTCTAGCTGGCCATTCCACCTAAAGCTGGAGAAGTATCCCAGTGATTTATTGTTTCCAACTAAATACTCTAGAGAACACTGTCCAGTAGGACTTTCTGCTATGATAAAAATATTCTATATCTCTCCAATGTCTAGTATGATAACTAGCACTTGAATTGTGGATAGTTTGAGAAACTGAGTTTTCAATTTTATTTCATTTTAATTGAGTTTAAATATTTTATTTATTATTTATTTATTTATTTTAGAAAGAGAGCACAAGAAGGAGAGGGACAGAAGGAGAGAGGCTCTCAAGCAGACTCCATGTAGACCACAGGGCCCAACTACAGAGTCAAAGGTGGGGCTTGATTTCAAGTCCCTGAAATCATGACCTGAGCCAAAATCAAGAGTCAGATGCTTAACCAGCTGAGCCACCCAGGTGCCTCTATTTTAATTGAGTTTAATTTAAATAGCCACATGTAGTTAGTGACTACCATACTAAGCAGTGCAGTTCTAGAGACCATCATGAACCATTTGGTCAGCCCTCCCTAAAAGACTGTTTAACCTCAGTCACTACCAGAGGTTTCCACCTTCCACTTCTTCCATCATGACTCAGATACTTAGCTCCACAATGTGTTTCACGTTTCTAATGTCCAACTGTTCACTGTCCTTCATTATGCCCTCTGGATTTGAAGTTTTACAACATGAGTAAACTATATAACCTATATAACTACAACTTCTCAATTTTTTTTCATCTAGCTGAAATTTGACTGTTCCTCTTAAGTACATGACTTCTCCAATAGCCACTCCAAGTGAAAGATGAGTTTTATCCAGTATTTCATGTGCCACAGGACCTAATGTTGAGGTAAATATCTTTTTATCTCTTAAATGCTGTTTCCAAACCACTTTCCCACTTTCCTGCTCTAACAAAATCACAGCTACTTTTGAAGCTTATGCTGTTAACTCACATCATCTAATTCAACTTGTTAGCATTCCCCCCTTCACTTGCACTCAGTGATAACTTTATTGTTATTTTTTCTAAGATTTACTTATTTATTTGACACAGAGAGAGAGCACAAGCAGGGGGAGCAGCAGGCAAAGGGAGAAGAAGAAGCAGGTTCACTTTGACCTCTCATATTCTTGACCCCTTTATCCATAATGATCTTTCTTCCACCACAACAACTGAATCTTATATTCTGTGAACCATATCACATTTCAAACCCCCAAATTTGAGCATCCTGTTCTCTCACATCTTGTACTTCTGACTAATGTTTTTCAGTACTCTCACTTCAGCAATTGTTTGACTAATTCTCAGTTGGTTGCTGCTTCCACTTCATTGTTCATTGGTGTTTCAATTATATTCATCTTTCCTTTTTTCATCTTAGATACCATGTCCACCATGTGATTCTACCCTTAAAAACTATTTTCAATCTTGCTTTCTTTATTTCTGTCAATATTTTTCTCAAAGCTAAAACCCTGGATAAACTTAATTACTAACAACAATGCTTCATTCCCAAGTAGTTGTGCATTGCCAGAGAAAATTGAATAACCAAGCTGACTCGTTTCAACTTAAATGACCTCAATCTTCAAATAGATCAGCTGATAATCTTTTTCTCATGCTTTTCTGAGAAAATAGAAGCAATTTATTAGGTTCTTCCCTATGTTCCAACTATCACATGTCCTGTTGTATCTTTGTGTGCACTCATATTCTCCATTTTTTTCTCCCATAAAAGGCTGATTCCTTCACATGTACTCATATCCCCTTCATCTAGTGAACTGTCTGAACTTCTGTCTATTCTCTACTGGATCAATTTTACTGGTACACAAACATACACTCTAATACCACTTAACTTAAAAAATAAGCTCAACCCCATATCCTTCTCCTTTTATCCCATTTCAATGCTTTTCTTAGCAAAGCTACTCATTAATTTTCTTGACCCCAAATTATCTTCCCACTCCCCATTCTCTTTTTAAAACAATGTCCAACTAAGCTTCAGTCTCCATTACTTTATTGAAATTCCTCTTTGTCAAGGCTACCAACAAACAACATCCTGGCATAGCTCAGTCATTAACTTAGATTCTCAAGAGCATTTGTCAATGTCTCAAATCCATTTGTCTCTTCTCTCCTTTGTAAATATTTTATTTATCTGGACTTCTGTAATGCCACACTTTCCTGTTTTTTCCTCTTCTGTGTGCTTTTTATGTGTCTTATTTTCCTGTCCCCTCCCCTACCTGACTTAGACTAGATAGGTTTAAGCAGATTCCCTGGATGATCTCTCCTGATCTCGTGACTTTAAAGGTAGCTATGTGGTAACATAAATGAACTTTAAGGTTTGAAAATTATCGGAGGCAATTAGTACATTTTATAATTTCTCCACAAATTGCCTCATTAACTTTGTGAAGAAAGGAAGCAATAATCATAGAGTCACTTTATCCCTCCAAAAATTATTCTGGTTTTCGGAAAATTTTTAAAAAACAAAGAAAAGAAAGAAAAAGAGAAATAAATCAGTGATGTTATTTATCCCAAAGCACATATTCCATGAACTAACCCAGTTCTCTTACAAAAATATTGTTTCATACTTTTGAAATTATTTCAAATTTGCAAATTAAAGGCTATCTTACATACATAATTGTCTTAGTGAATTTAAACAAAAGATGTCAATTACTTCCTCCCGCTGAATAGAAAGAATGAGTTTTGCCATTTGGGACAAAAGAGCATATTTAAGTTTTGCTTTCCTGAGGTCTCCATTTAATTTGATTATTTATGTTATAAGATTCTTCGTTTAATTTTAGCTTTTCTATTAGCTCAAAGTAAGCTTGTGTTTTGTGTGTGTGTGTGTGTCTTGTATAAAGAAATCTATGCCTACTTCAAAATTGCAAAGATTTTCTTCTATGTATTTTTTGAAAATTTTATAATTTTAGATTTTACATTTCAGATTATGATCATTTGTAAGTTAAATTTTATGTACAGTGTGAGATAAGGTTCATGTTCATTTTTTCCCTACATGAATTAAGCATAATTTGCTGAAATGATTTTGCTTCCACTTTAAATTATCTTGCCACCTTTGTTAAAATTCTATTGATCATATATATATGTGTGTGTGTGTGTGTGTGTGTGTGTTTTGGCTGTGGAGTTTTTCTTTGTCCCCATTTTCTATTTTAAAAAAGGAAGAATTTTTGTTTTTATTTTTCTTTTAAGATTTTATTTATTTATTAGAGAAAGAGAGAGAGAACACAAGCAGGGGATGGGGCAGAGGAAGAAGGAGAAGCATGCTTACCACTGGGCAGGGAGCCCTCATACAGGGCTCCATCTCAGGTGCTGGGATCATGACCTGAGCTGAAAGAAGACACTTACCTGGCTGAGCCACCCAGGGACCCCGAATTTTTGTTTTAATAATGGATTTTAATTTAGTTTTTATTTTGTCAAAATTTTATACTTGCTTATTTTTAAAAGTCTTATAGTTTCACAAAACTTGTTATAAAATACTGAAATGTTCTGCATAAAACTTCTCCTAATCTTTTCTTCAACAAAACCACTGTTGGAACTAGTCAATGATTTCAATAAAGTTGCAGAACATAAAATCAACATACACAATCAGTTGCATTCCCTAAAGATGAAACATCTGAAAAACGAATAAAGAAAACTACCCCATTCATGATAGCATCAAAGATAATAATTTACTTAGGGATAAATTTAACCAAGGAAGTGAAACATCTATGCTACAAAAACTACAATACTTTGCTGAAAGAAATTGGAAAAGACACAAACGGAAAGACAAACCATGTTCATAGATTAGAAGAATTAATACTAATAAAAATGTCCATATAAATCAAAGCCATCTATAGATTTAAAGCAATCCTCATCAAAATTCTAATGGCATTTTTCACAGAAATAGAAAAAAAAATCCTAAAATCTGTATGGAACCACAAAAATCACCAAGTAGCCAAAACTATTGGAAAAAGCTTTGCTGAGGAAAAAGAACAAAGCTGAAGGTATCACACTTCAAATGATTTCAAATTACACTATAAAGCTACAGTAATAAAAACAGTATGATACTGGCATAAAAATAGTCATATAAACCAATGGAAAAGAATAGAGTGCTCAGAATTAAACCCCTGCTTATGCAGTCAACTAATATTTGACAAGGGAGCCAAGAGCACTCAAAGGGAAAATGATAGTCTTTTCAATAACCAATGTTGAGAAAAACTGGATAAACACATGGAGAGCAATGAAATTGAACCACTATTTCACATCACTCAGAAAAATTAATTCAAAATGGTTGAAAGATTTAAACGTAGAAAAGATACTGTAAAACTCAGAAGAAGTTCCTCAACATTGGTCTTGACAATGATCTTTTTAGATATGATGCCAAGAGCATAAATAAAAAATTAAAAAAACGGAGATTGTATCAGACTATCTTGAATTTGGTTTGCTAATATTTTGTTGAGAATTTTTTTTAAAGATTTTATATATTTGACAAAGAGAGAGAGAGATCACAAGTAGGCAGAGAGGCAGGCAGAGAGAGAGGAGGAAGCAGGCTCCCTGCTGACCAGAGAGCCCAACGTGGGGCTTGATCCCAGGACCTTGAGATCATGACCTGAGCCGAAGGCGGACGCTTAACGACTGAGCCAGCCAGACACCCCGAGAATTTTTGAAACTATATTTATCAGGGATATTGGTCTATAGCTTTTGTTTTATTTTGTTTTGTTTTTCCCCTTGTGGTGTCCTTTTCTGACTTTGGTATCCAGGTAATGCTAGCCTTATAGAATGAGTTTGGAATATTCCCTCCTCTTCAATTGTTTGGAAGAATTTGAAAAGGATTGGCATTAATTCTTTGAATGTTTGGTGGAACATGCTAGCAAAACTGTCTCATTCTGGGGATTTCTGTGTTGGGAGGTTTTTTGTTTTGTTTTGGTTTTTGGTTTTTGGTTTTTTTTAATTACTGTTTTTATCTCTTTGCTAGTTATAGTTTTTTTTTCCAGATTTTAAAAATTTCTTCCTAATTTAGTCTTTCTTGGTTGTTTATTTCTAGAAATGTATCCATTTCTCCTAAGTTAATTAATTCATTGGCATATAATTGTTGATAATAATCTCTTGTGGTTATATATATTTCTATCAGTTGTAATGACTCCTTTTCCATTTCTAATTTTATTTGAGTCTTCACTCTTTTTTTTTCTTAATCTAGCTAAAGGTTTATAAATTGTGTTTATCTTTTTGAAGAAACAGTTTTTGGTTTATTAATCCTTTCTATTGTTTTCCTGGTCTCTTTCATTTCTTTCTACTATGATTTTTATTATTCCCTTTTTTTTCTGCTAACTTTGGGTTTAATTTTTTTCTTCTTTTTCTAGTTCCTTGAGCCATAAATTTGGGTTGTATATTTGCGATCTTTCTAATTTTTTAACATATACATTTATTGTTATAAACTTCCCTCTCAAAACTTCTTCACTGCATCCCATAAGATTTTATATGTTGTATTTCCATTTTCATTTGTTTTGAGATAATTTGTTACTTTCCTTTGACTTATTTTTTATCCTCTTCGTTGTTCTAAAGTGTATTGTTTAGTTTCCACATATTTTCAGGTTTCCCAACTTTCCTTTTATTGTATTCTAGTTTCATATCATGTGATCAGAGAAGCATGAATTCAGTCTTCTTAAATTTGCAGAGATTTGTGTTGTGGCTTATCATATGACATATCCTGGAACATGTTTTGTGTGCACTTGAGAAGAATGTGTATTCTGCTGTCCATTTATTCTACAGTATGGTTCAATTCCAATGTTTTCTTGTTGATTTTCTAATGGGATGATCTATTCATTGTTGACAGTGGGACGTTGAAATCCCTTAGTCCTACTGACTTGTTGTTTATTTCTCCCTTTAGATCTGGTACTTGCTTATTATATTTTGGTGACCTGATGTTGGCTGTGTATATCTTCTAGCATTTTTTAAAAGTTTTTGTTTAAATTCCAGCTAGTTAACATACAGTATACTGTTAGTTTCTGGTGTAGAATTTAGTTGCTAAACAGTTACTTACATATAACACCTGGTGTTCATCACAACAAATGCCCTCCTTAATCCCCATCACCTGATTAACTTATTCCCCTGCCAACCTCCCTTCTGGTAACCATCAGTTCTCTATAGTTAAGATTCTATTTCTCAGTTTGCCTCTCTTTTCTCTCCTATGTTCATTTGTTTTGTTTCTTAAATTCCACATGGATGAAATCATACGGTATTTGTTTTTCTCTATCTGAATTATTTCTAGTATCATAATACTCTTTAGCTCCATATTTCATTCTTGTTTATGGTTGAGTAATATTACATTATATATACATTTACATTCATACATTACATATACATATATACCACATCTTCTTTATCTCTTCTTCAGTTGGTGGACATTTGAGTTCTTTCCATAATCTGACTATTGTTGAAAATGCTGCTATAAATATTGGGGTGCATGTGTCCCTTTGAATTACTATTTTTGTATCCTTTGGGTAAATACCTAGTGGTACAATTGTTGGATTGTAGGGTCATTTTCTTTTTAACTTTTTGAGGAATCTCCATACTGTTTTCCAGAGTGGATGCACAAATTTGCTTTCCCAGCAAGTGTAGGAAGGTATCTTTTAGCATTTTGAGCCTGTCTTTTCACTCACTTCTGGCCTGTGGAGTTTCTGCTGAAAAATCTGTACACTGCCTAATGGGGGTTCTTTTGTAGGTTACTTTCTTTTTTCCTTTGGCTGCCTTTAAGATCATTTCTTTATTGTTGATTTTTGACTGTTTCATTACAATGTGTCTTCGAGAAGATCGTTTTGCATTGAGATAGTAGGGTGTTCTATTTAGCTTCTTGATCTTGTGTGTCTAATTACTTCCCCAAATTTGAGAAGTTCTCAGCAGTTATTCATCTAAATACACTCTTTGATCCATTCTTTCTTCTGGTAGATCAATCATTTTTATGTTTGTTCTTTTCATTTTTTTTTTATCATATTGGATAGCTCCCATAGAGTTTCTTTATTTTTAAAATATATTAGTTCTCTCTTGTCTTCTGAGTCATTTCTAAATTCCCGTATGATCAGCTCTATTTCCTGAGCTCTTGAATGGATTCCTCATCTCGTTTACTAGATTCGTTGTCTCCAGAATTTCTCTGGTTCTTTTTAAAAATTTTGTTATCTTTGGTAAGGAACTCCTCTGTTCCATAATTTTATTCCTGAGTTTATTGAATTGCCTTTCTGTGCTTTTTGTCGCTGTTGATTCTATTCACAACAGCTATTTTGAGTTCTTTATCTGTTAGTTCTCAATAATTTGTGCCTTTGGGTTTGGCTGCTAGAGAATTATAATTTTCTTCTCATGATAATATGTTATAGGGATTGTTCATGGTATTTCATGACATGTGCCTCTGCTGTTGGGTTTGAAGCAGCACATACATCTCTTAATTGTTTACTTTGATTTTTTTTTTTTTTTTGCCCCTGGGGTCCAGGTCTGTGGATCATCAGACATACACCTTTCACAGCACTTACCATAGCACAAACCTCCCCAATGCCCATAACCCATCCACCCTATCCCTACCCTCCCACCCCCCAGTAACCCTCAGTTTGTTTTGTGAGATTAAGAGACTCTTATGGTTTGTCTCCTTCCCGATCACATCTTGTTTCATTATTTTTCCCTCCCTACCCCCCATCACTCCCTGCCCTGCCCCTCAAGTTCCTCATATCAGAGAGATCATATAATAATTGTCTTTCTCTGATTGACTTATTTCGCTCAGCATAATACCCTCTAGTTCCATCAATGTTGTGGCAAGATTTCGTTTCTTTTGATGGCTGCATAGTATTCCATTGTAGATATATACCACTTCTTCTTTATCCATTCATCTGTTGATGGACATCTAGGTTCTTTCCATAGTTTGGCTATTGTGGACATTGCTGCTATAAACATTC
>LNAC01000757.1:507643-523240 GCA_002007465.1 Ailurus styani
CTTCTTCCTTGCCAATTTGGATGCCTTTTATTTCTTTTTGTTGTCTGATTGCTGAGGCTAGGACTTCTAGTACTATGTTGAATAGCAGTGGTGATAGTACACAGCCCTGCCATGTTCCTGACTTGAGGGGAAAAGCTCTCAGTTTTTCTCCATTGAGAATGATATTCACTGTGGATTTTTCATAAGTGGCTTTGATGATATTGTGGCATGTACCCTCTATGCCTGCACTGGGATGATTTTTGATCAAGAATGTGTGCTGTACTTTGTCAAATGCTTTTTCAGCATCTATTGAGAGGATCATATGGTTCTNGTTGTGGCAAGATTTCGTTTCTTTTGATGGCTGCATAGTATTCCATTGTAGATATATACCACTTCTTCTTTATCCATTCATCTGTTGATGGACATCTAGGTTCTTTCCATAGTTTGGCTATTGTGGACATTGCTGCTATAAACATTCGGGCGCATGTGCCCCTGACAATCACTACCTTTGTGTCTTTAGGANAATAATTCTCCTTTTTGATGGTGTCTTTGCCTGGTTTTGGGTCAAGGTAATGCAACCATTTCTTCCAGATTGTCAAATATGCTGGTGTAGAGTTGCTCATAATATGTTCTTATAATTNCACCTTTGTATCTTTAGGGTAAATACCCAGTAGTGCGATTGCTGGGTTGTATGGTAGTTCTATTTTCAACTTTTTGAGGAACCTCCACACTGTTTTCCAGAGTGGCTGCACCAGTTTGCATTCCCACCAACAGTGTAGGAGAGTTCTGCTTTCTCTGCATCCTCACCAACATCTGTCATTTCCTGACTTGTTGATTTTAGCCATTCTGACNCTATCAATCTTTTTAATTCTTTCAAAGAACAAGCTCCTAGATTCATTGATTTTTTTATACTGTTATTTTGGTTTCTATTTCATTGATTTCTGCTCTGATCTTTATTATTTCTCCTTCCCTGCTGGGTTTAGGCNAGAAATGTCTGTTCATGTCTCTGCCCATTTCTTGACTGGGTTATTTGTTTTATGGGTGTTGAGTTTGAGAAGCTCTTTATAGATTTTGGATACTAGCCCTTTATCTGANTCCAAAAGGAGTGCTTTTGCTGTGTCCCAAACATTTTCAACAGTTGCGTTTTCATTTTCATTTTTTTCCATGAAGTTTTTTAATTCTTCTTTAATTTCGTGGTTGACCCATTCTTTCTTTAGTAGGATGTTCTTTAGCCTCCATGTATTTGAGTTGTTTCCAACTTTCCTTTGTGATTGAGTTCTAGTTTCAGATCATTATGGTCTGAAAATGTTCAGGGAATGATCCCAATCTTTTGGTACCAGTTGAGACCTGATTCGTGACCCAGAATATGGTCTATTCTGGAGAATGTTCCATGTGCACTGGAGAAGAATGTGTATTCTGTTGTTTTGGGATGGAATGTTCTGAATATATCTGTGATGTCCAACTGGTCCAGGGTGTCATTTAAAGCCTTTATTTCCTTGTTGATCTTTTGCTTTGATGATCTGTCCATTTCAGTAAGGGGGGTGTTCAAGTCCCCTACTAATATTGTATTCTTGTCAATGTGTTTCTTTGATTTTGTTATTAATTGGTTTATATAATTGGCTGCTCCCATGTTAGGGGCATAAATATTTTAAATTGTTGGATCTTCTTGTTGGACAGATTCATTAAGTATGATATAGTGTCCTTCCTCGTCTCTTATGAAAGTCTTTGGCTTAAAATCTAATTTATCTGATATAAGGATTGCCACTCCAGATTTCTTTTGATGTCCATTGGCATGGTAAATTGTTTTCCATCCCCTCACTTTAAATCTGGAGGTGTCTTTGCGTGTAAGATGAGTTTCTTGTAGACAGCATATCNTCTTGAAATCTGGAATCGTGATGCTGCCAACTTTGCTTTTTTTTTTTTTTTCAACATTCCTTTGGCTATTCAGGGTCTTNATCTTTGAATGTAAAATGAGTTTCTTGTAGACAGCATATCAATGAGTCTTGTTTTGTTTTGTTTTGTTTTTTAATTTTTATCCATTCTGATACCCTGAGTCTTTTAGTTGGGGCATTTAGTACGTTTACATTCAGGGTAACTACTGAAAGATATGAATTTAGTGCCATTGTATTGCCTGTAAGGTGACTGTTACTGTATATTGTGTTTCTTCCTTTCTGGTCTATGTTTCTTTAAGGTTCTCTTTGCTTAGAGGACCCCTTTCAATATTTCCTGTAGGGCTGGCTTGGTGTTTGCAAATTCCTTGAGTTTTTGTTTGTCCTGGAAGATTTTTATCTCTCCTTCTATTTTCAGTGAGAGCCTAGCTGGATATAGTATTCTTGGCTGCAGATTTTTCTCATTTAGTGCTCTGAATACATCATGCCAGCTCTTTCTGGCCTGCCAGGTCTCTGTGGATAGGTCTGCTGACAATCTAATATTTCTACCATTGTATGTTATAGACCTCTTGTCCCGAGCTGCTTTCAGGATTTTCTCTTTGTCACTAAGACTTGTAAGTTTACTATTAGATGGTGGGATGTGGACCTATTTTTATTGATTTTGATGGGGGTTCTCTGTGCCTCCTGGATTTTGATTGCTTGTTCCCTTTGCCAGATTAGGGAAATTCTGTATTAAGATCTGCTCCAATATACCTTCTGGCCCTCTCTCAATCTCGTCCTCTTCTGGGATCCCAATTATTCTAATATTGTTTCGTCTTATGGCATCACTTATCTCTCGAATTCTCTCCTCATGGTCCAGTAGTTGTTTGTCTCTCTTTTCATCCTCTTCTTGTTTCTCTGACATTTTGTCTTCTAAATCACTAATCCTATCTTCGGCTTCATTTATCCTAGCAGTAAGAGCCTCCATTTTCAATTGCACCTCATTAATAGCTTTTTTGATTTCAGCTTGGTTAGATTTTAGTTCTTTTATTTCTCCAGAAAGTGTTTTTATATCTCTAGAGAGGGCTTCTCTATTATCTTCCATGCTTTTTTCGAGGCCAGCCAGCACCTTGATAATTGTCATTCTGAACTCTAGTTCTGTCATATTACTAATGTCCGCATTGATTAGGTCCCTAGCCGTCATTACTGGCTCTTGTTCTTTTTTTTTTTTTTTTTTTGGTGGTGATTTTTCTGCCTTGTCATTTTATGCAGATAAGAATAGATGGATGAGAGGACAAAATACTAATGGGTCTCAATGACCCCAGAAAAATATACACTAACCTTATCCGAAGAGACCTGAAACTTGGGGGAGAAGAAAGAGGGGAAAAACCAAGAAACATAAACAACAAAAACAAACAAAAAAGAAAAAATAAAACCCTATATCTATCTATATCTATATTATCTATTTCTGTTTCTATATCTATCTCTATCTCTGTCTCTGACTCTGTCTCTAACTCTATCTTTATCTGTATCTATTAGACTGGTGAATTGAACAGACCCTATATGTATACAAAAAATAAGGTTAAATATAATAAAGGGATAATATATAACTATAACAATGAAAATTTTAAAAATTTTAAAAAGGTATTGATAAGATATAATAGTTAAAAAGACTATAAAATAGGAAAGAGGAAAAAAATTAAAAGAAAAGAGTAAGAAAAAACAAAATTCAAAGAATTTAACTTTGAGTGACTAAAGGATCATGGGGTAAAAGCCATGAATTCTCTGTGTTGCTTTACCCTAGCTCTGGAGTTCCACAATTCTCAGCAATCTGTGAACGTGGTCTTGGCTGGATATTCTTGCTGACCTTCTGGGGGAGGGGCCTGTTGCTGTGATTCTCAAGTGTCTTTGCCTGAGGTGGAATTGCACCACCCTTGCCAGGGGCCAGGCTAGGTAATCGGCTCGGGTTCACTCTCAGGAGCTTTTGTTCCCTGTATGCTTTCCATACAGCTTTGGAGGACGGGAATGAAAATGGAGGCCTCTCAGTCTCCAACCCAGAGGAGCCAAGAGCTTGAAACCTCACTCCTCAGCGCATCCTCAGAGAAAAGCAGTTAGTCCCTCCCATCTCCCTGGTCTCTGGCCACACTCCGAGCTCGCCCAGCCTGTGACCAAGCATTTTATCTGTGGTGCACGTCCCCGTTTGGAATCTCCAAACCCAGTTGATTCCTGCAGCGCCCTCCCATGCCACTCCTCCTAGAGGAGGAAGAAAGGGGTCTCTCCAGATCTGCTACCTGTTTGGTCCCTGCTCAAAGAGCAGTGGCCCAACTGTGGTTTGGATCACGGCCCAAGGTAACACCGAGCTGAGAGACACCTTCTCAGCTTGGCTCTGTCTCTCCAGTTGGCTTCTCCTCTCTGATACCTGGGAGCTCTGCCATGCTCAGACACTCCTGGTCCTTTTGTGTCCCCATGGGTCCTGAGACAATACTGTCCCTGTGAAGGCTTCACCCCCAGCTTAGTCTCTGGGGTGACATCCCTCATTGGAGCAGACTTCTAAAGTCCCAATTTTGTGCTCCGTTGCTCTGTTGCTCCCTCACTTGCCAGGAGCTGGCCCCTTCCCTGGGGTCTATCTTATGGTCACTTCAGATTCATTTCTCTGCACATCCTACCTTCTGGAAAGTGTTTGATTTTCTGTTCCTAGAATTGCTGCTCTTCTTCTCTTCAATCTCCTTTTGAATTTGTAGGTGTTCAGAATGGTTTGATAACTGTCTGGGTGAATTTCTGGGACCTGATGATAATCAGTCTCCTACTCCTCCACCATCTTGCTCCTCCTCCACCGTTTACTTTGATCTTG
This sequence comes from Ailurus styani, assembly GCA_002007465.1. Lineage (NCBI taxonomy): Eukaryota > Metazoa > Chordata > Mammalia > Carnivora > Ailuridae > Ailurus > Ailurus styani. The sequence continues at coordinate 512,342 of LNAC01000757.1, forward strand.
ACAGTTTAACAATATCAATAAGAAGGCTTTTTCTGGTTTCTTTTCTAGAAAGTGGTGCCATAGATCAAATTTGTTGTTTCTGTCTAAGCGAGCTGGCTCTGGGTTTGCACTCTGGAAGCTCTATAAAGAACGCTGGTATAGAAAAAGCTGGCATCAGAGTGGGAGAAGATGTGGCATCAGCACTGGGGGCTTTGTGGGTACCTGTAGTCGGTAGGGGGATCCTTGAGTAGGGGTACTCCCAGATGTCCATAGATGGACCTCCTACTGAAATACTAATGCAGACGGCAAGGACCATGCTCCTTTAATGCTGTTTGTTATTCTTGTCTGCCTTTTTCCCTTTTCTCCCCTTCCTGTGTGTCATGGAAGTATCTCATCAGAAAATCCTGCCACTGGAGAGAAACTGGTCCCTCGAGGTGCAACCTACTCAGACAAGCAGTCAGCAGTCTCTCACTGCTTTCATTTTCTACCTCCTATGTGAGAGAGGTTGTCCTTGTTGTCACTGGCAACAAGAGCCCAGCATGTTACAATGTCACCTGGTGAGGAAGTCTGACTCATGTTCTTCCTTCTCTTCTGCCTTCAAATTCATCTCCATCCCACTCTGATGGATGCCTGGTTCTCCCATCAGGTGGGCTGGACCTCCACAAATTCTCTATCTTCCTTGTAAGCCCAGTGCATCTTGTTTTGCACTTTCCCATTTTACTTTTTCCCAATTGTGGCAAGTGGAGGCGGGACAGGCTAGGTCCTATCTACCTACTTTCTGAACACAAGTGGGTAGAAATTTCCTGGGTATGCTGGTGTAAGGTGCAGTGGAACTTGTATTTGGTTGTAAATGACCAATTAGTGTAAATAAAAGGAAAGGGGAAAAAAAGAACAACACATACAGTCATGATGCTATGTCACTTCTTTTTAAAACAATTTTTTTTATTTGAGTATAACTAACACTTAATGCTACATTAGTTTCAGGTGTAGAGCATAGTGAGTCAACATCTATATCAGTTATGCTATACTCACCATAGTATAGTTACTATATCTATCTATCTATCTATCTATCTATCTATATATTTTGCTGTCACTTCTTTAGCTAATTCTTTTGCTATTTGCCACCACATATCATTGTTACATTTTTACTTCCTCTTTTCCCAGTTTTAGGCCTTAAGTTGTTATCTTCCTTCACTAATTTCTTCTTCATGTGGGAACACCTCTTCTAAAGGAGAAAAAATAGAGCTATAAACTTAAAAATTCAGTAGAAATAGAAATGAAAAGACTTGATGGAGGGATTGAAAGATAAATTTGAAGAAATCAGTAAGTCTCAAATGGAATAGCAATGTAAAATTACAAAGAGATGTAAAATATACGAGAGAGTCCAATATATGAATAAGAGTCCCAGAAAGAGAGGAAAGAGCAAATAAAGGAAAGTATATCATCAAAGAAATAATTCAAGAACAATTTCCAGAACCGAATGATATGAATTTCCAGATTAGAAGGGTTCACCAAAAGTCTAAGACAATAAGTAAAAACATATCCACACCAGGGCATTTAATTATAACATTTTAGAGAAGTAAAAAATATAAGAAATTTGAAGAAAAGTTTCTAAAAAGAATGCAACTTTTTATACAAATGATGAAAATCTGAATGACTTCAGATTTCTGATTTAGACCACCAGTTGGATAGCTATGGGCCATGGGCTTATTGTCTATGGCTACTTAAATTTTTTTTAAGATTTTATTTATTTATTTGGGAGAGAGAGAGAGAGAGAGAGAGCGAGAGAGAGAGAGAGCATGAGTGGGGCAAGGGCAGAGGGACAAACAGACCCCATGCTGAGTGTGGAGCCCAATGTGGGGCTCCATTGGAGGACCCTGAGATCATGACCTGAGCTTCAGTCAGATACTTAACCTACTGAGCCATCCATATACCCCTATGGCTTACTTTTAATTTTACAATGACAGTTGAGTAGCTTTGACAAGTTATGGCCTGCAAAGCCTAAAATATTTATTATTCGGTTCTGTATGGAAAAAGTTTGCCAAAACCTATTATAGAACAATTCTAGAAGTTAGGAACAGCAAATTGATGGTTTCAAATCCTGAAAGAAATATTATCAACTTAGAATTATATAGTCAAATTATCAATGAAATTTGAGAGAAAAATAAAGACATATTCAGATATATAATTTCTCATAAATTTAATTCTCAACACACAAAATTGAGTTCAGTCCTTTCTTCCTTTGTTGGTTTTTAAAGCTCCCCATTTTCCATTTAACTTGCATAAATGTGTTAATTTTCTTAATACTTAAATTTTGAATAAAACCTAAATAATTTTGGATGTATGAGCAGTTGCTTTCTCATTGAAAGTACTGCTTCTTCATTCTAACCATGGAGGAAATGAGCTCAGATTAAGGGTATAAGAGTTAATATGGTTACCTTCCAAATTTGGGTTTGGAGGTAAGAAATTGGTAACACCACATACACCAAGAGGTTATAAAAGGATTTCTTACTCATGTAATGAAGTTTTCTGAGAGGGCAGAGAATGTTTCCAAGCAGGTTCAAAAATGGTTTGAGAAAGGAGATAAAGGAGACTGGCCTAAGGTTGTGTGGTGTGTAGGGGGTGAAGCTGGAGCAAGGATTTGTGTAGAGGCTGGTTACTTGTGTGGTAACTTTCCACCAGTGCCAAAGGATAGCATGATAATCTTTCACACCAGCTTATCCAAATATGGGACAGAAAGGTAAATGGGAGTAATGGAACTTGAAACCTCTCATAAATCAAACATCAAAATGGAGTCAGACCCTTTCTGACAACTCATGCAGATAATAACAGTAACTACACAAGGGACATATTTGAAGGCTGATCTCGCCTTTTCCATTTCTGTCACATTCATTCCCTTTGATCGAACAAAGTCTTTATTTTTGTTTATGTTAGAATATCCAGGAGGAAAGCATGGCAATGGGGTGATCGGTACGATAACGATATGGCGTTATTATTTGGTAGACATCAAATCTAGCATAAGGGATGTTACTTATATTTATAAGTTTTGTTGTTGTTCTTTAAGATTTTATTCATTTGAGAGAGAGAGAGAGAGAGAGAGAGAGAGAGAGAGAGGGAGAGAATAGGAGCAGGGGGGAAGGGCAGAGAGAAAGGGAGAAGGAGAAACAGACTCCCCACTGAGCAGGGAGCCTGATGTGGGGCTCAACCCTAGGACCCTAGGATCATGACCTGAGCTGAAGTCAGATGCTTAACCAATTGAGCCACCCAGGTACCCCTATAAGTAGTTTTTAAATTATAGTTTGTGATTTTAAAATTTTGTTTGCAAGGCAGACAGTTTCAGGTTCCTTTGTGAGAACTAATGCTAATACGACGCCTTATAAGATAAACTGTAGGTTTGTGGAATATATATACAAATCTTTTTTCTAAAATGTAATTGTTTGAAGCAAGTGTTAGAAGTTCTTGGGGCACCTGGGTGACTCAGTGAGTTGATTGTCTGCCTTCAGCTTGGGTCATGATCCCAGGGTCCTGAGATGGAGTTCCAAATCAGGCTCCAGGCTCAGCAAGGAGCTTCCTTCTCCCTCCAGCCCCTGCTTGCATGCTTCCTCTCTCTCCCTCTCTCAGATGAATAAATAAAATCTAGAAGAAGAAGAAGAAGAAGAAGAAGAAGAAGGAGGAGGAGGAGGAGGAGGAGGAGGAGGAGGAGGAGAAGGAGAAGAAGAAAGAAGAAGGAGAAGGAGAAGGAGAAAAGAAGAAGAAGAAGCAGCTCTTATATGTCCAGGGCAGATGTCTCCTCCTGGTAGAAAGGGCATATTCAAGGCTGGATACCCTGAGTAGAAGCTCATATGTGGTTTATGTGATGTCTTTATGAATTTTTAGAGTAATTAAATTTCTAGGCAGTAGATAATTACATGGTTCACTTGGCTTGGTAAGGCATTTCACCTCTGTGACAGTAATAACTTGAGAACTCTGAATCGTGCTTTGTACTATTATAATATATCTATACATACTACTAAAATATGCTTTTATACCTAATTTCCCATGGGTGGATTGCCTTATGATTTCCCCATTAGCATTTTGTATATAACACATATTTAAAAGTGGTAATAAGCAGAGAGTCTGGACATTTAAGTAATGTTTCTGTACAAAGTTTGAGGTGGTTTATTTTCAAAACTTCTTCATTGAACCTGTAAGTTGATATAGAAATTCTTTGTACTTATACGTACAAAAACAGTGTCTTCATTTCTGTAGATAGTTAACAGAGTTCTAAGTCTTTTTTTTTTAGATTTTATTTAAATTATAATTAGTAAACATACAGTTTAATATTAGTTTCAGGTGTGCAATTTAGTAATTTGACAGTTATACACAATACGAGGTGCTCATTACAAGTGTACTTCTTAATCCCCATCACCTATTTAATCCATCCCTCTACCGACTTCCCCTCTGGTAACCATTAATTTGTTCTCTATAGTTAGGAGTCTGTTTCTTGTTTGCCTTTCTCCTTTCTCCCCCATGATTGTTTTGTTACCATTTGAAATCATATGGTATTTGTCTTTCTCAGACTGACTTATTTTGCTTAGCATAATATCCTCTAGCTCCATCCATGCCATTGTAATTGCCAAGATTTCATTCTTGTTTATGGCTGAGTAATGTTGGACTGTCTATATGTACCACAACTTCTTTATCCATTCATCGGTCAATGGACATTTGGGCTCTTGAGGCAAGGGAAACAAAAACAAAAATGAACTATAGGGACTTCATCAAAATAAAAAAATCTTCTGCACAGCAAAGCAAACAATCAACAAAACTAAAAGGCAACCTACAGAATAGGAGAAGATATTTGCAAATGACATATCTGACACATTAAAAAGTCACCATCTAGATGTTTAATTATAAATTAGGAGTACCATAGCCAATTTATACCTGGTTTAAGATTTAAGCAAAAATACAGTCTTTCATATGTTGTTAAAATAAAGTTTGGATAAATCTGATTTAACTTCATGTTCTTTCTGGTATTTTCTACTCTAAAAACCTTGAAAATAGTCTTTCCTTTTCAGTCACTAGTTTTTTCTTCTCTGTCATATATGATTTTATCATATCATTATCACATTATATCATATAATAAATGATTTCTTGCTAACTTTATATGTCAAGTTATATATGTACGTATTTCATGCCAAATCAAATGCTTAATTGCATCTTTAGTTTCATGAAGCTTAATTTGTAAGCACATTACAGTTTCTTTAAAGTAGATATCCATTGATATTTAACTGCATTTCTTATCAGTAGCATGTAGTAGGGTCTTGTTTTTTATCCATTCTCTCAGTCTCTGCTTCTTGAGATAATTATTGATATGGTTGGATTTAGGTCTATAATTTAATTTATGTTACTATTTATTTTCTGTTGTTCTGTCTGTTCTCTTATTTCTTTGCACCCTTTCTGTCTTTTGGAATATTTGAATATATTTTAATATATCATTTTAAGTTCCATATTGGATTTGGCTATATATTTTTTTATATATGATGAAATTCTTATTTCCACATGACATGAATTCCTTATTTCAATATATATGACAAATGTTTAATTTATAATTTAAAAAATTCAAATTTTAAACATATTAAAATGTGATTTTATTATGCACTTAAATTATTTCACCATTTATTATTGTTATTAAAAGATCTTTAAAAAAATTCCTTTATAGTCAGGTGAAACATATAAATAGAACACAATATGAATTGTGTATGTGGAATTATATGTTGATATTTATTTTTATTTTGATCTAAGAACTTAAATTTCATGGTATATAAATTTAGATAAATATCCTGGTTAGTATTTCATTGAAAATCCTCAAATTTCCTGAGATCTTCATTAAAGAAGATATATTGTGCTTAGACAGCACACATGATTACTAAATAGTAAAATAATGGATATAAAAACATTTTTGAGAGTTGTGTAAATTTTTAAAACTCCTTATATATTATTAGAATTACAGATATATATTTCATATACATACACACTAATGTCTGGTATTAAATTTTTAAATATTTATATAATTTTATTTTTTATTTTATTTTTTAATGATTTATTTATTTATTTGACAGAGAGAGAAAGAGAGAGTGAAAGAGGGACACAGCAGGGGGAATGGGGAGGGAGAAGCAGGCTTCCTGCTGAGCAGAGAGCCTTATGTAGGACTTGATCCCAGGATCCCAGGATCATGACCTGAGCCAAAGGCAGATGCTTAATGCCTGAGCCATCCAGGTACCCCTAAACCTTTAAATATTTAAACTTCTAGAAATATACAAAAATTTCTATTAGCATGCGTACTCAAAAATCAGTAAAATGCCACAAATATTATCTGACTTTTTAGAGAAATTAATTTGAACCAAAAATTATTTAGATTACTACTTAATTTAGTTGCAAACACATATTTAGATTGTATTACATGCCTTTAAGTATCATCTTAGTAATGATAACTACTTTGACATCAAAACATATACAAGAAATTCAGAAAAATTTCTTTAAATCTTTCATACAAATGCCCAAATTCTTAGAAAAATTCAAATATCATGCTTTTACTATAATCTCTTTTGAAATCTATAGTAACTACAATTCTTCATTTGACAATACTTCTACAATAGTTCATTTTATAAAAAGGACTTTTTAATCAGGAGAATTATGTACATTTTTTAAAAATAAAATAAATTTTAAATTAAAATAAAGTCTCTTTTTTTTAATTTTATTTTTATTCTTTGCCCAAGGGGTACAGGTCTGTGAACCATCAGACTTACATCTTTCACAGCATTCACCAAAGCACAAACCCTTCCCAATGTCCATAACCCATCCATCCTATCCCTACCCTCCCACCCCCCAGTAACCCTCAGTTTGTTTTGTGAGATTAGGAGTCTCTTATGCTTTGTGTCCTTCCCCATCCCATCTTGTTTCATTATTTTTCCCTCCCTACCTCCCACGACCCCCCATCCTGCCCCTCAAGTTCCTCATATCAGAGAGATCATATGATAATTGTCTTTCTCTAATTGACTTATTTCGCTCAGCATAATACCCTCCAGTATCATCAATGTCGTTGCGAATGGAAAAGTTTCATTTCTTTTGATAGCTGCTTAGTATTCCATTGTAGATATATACCACATCTTCTTTATCCATTCATCTGCTGATGGACATCTAGGTTCTTTCCATAGTTTGGCTATTGTGGACATTGCTGCTATAAACATTTGGGTGCACGTGCCCCTGAGGATCACTACCTTTGTGTCTTTAGGATAAATACCCAGTAGTGCGATTGCTGGGTCATAGGGTAGCTCCATTTTCAACTTTTTGAGGAATCTCCATACTGTTTTCCAGAGTGGCTGCACCAGTTTGCATTCCCACCAACAGTGTAGGAGGGTTCCCCTTTCTCCGCAACCTCGCCAACATCTGTCATTTCCTGACTTGTTGATTTTAGCCATTCTGACTGGTGTAAGGTGGTATCTCGCTGTGGTTTTGATTTGTATTTCTCTGATGCCGAGTGATGTTGAGCACTTTCTCATGTGTCTGTTGGCCATTTGGATGTCTTCTTTGGAGAAATGTCTGTTCATGTCTTCTGCCCATTTCTTGACTGGGTTATTTGTTTTATGGGTGTTGAGTTTGAGAAGCTCTTTATAGATTTTGGATACTAGCCCTTTATCTGATATGTCATTTGCAAATATCTTCTCCCATTCTGTCAGTTGTCTTTTGGTTTTGTTGACTGTTTCCTTTGCTGTGCAAAAGCTTTTAATCTTGATGAAGTCCCAATAGTTCATTTTTGCCCTTGCTTCCCTTGCCTTTGGTGAGGTTCCTAGGAAGAAGTTGCTGCGGTTGAGGTCGAAGAGGTTGCTGCCTGTGTTCTCCTCGAGGATTTTGATGGATTCCTTTCTCACATTGAGGTCTTTTATCCATTTTGAGTCTATTTTTGTGTGTGGTGTCAGGAAATGATCCAGTTTCATTTTTCTGCATGTGGCTGACCAGTTTTCCCAACACCATTTGTTGAAGAGACTGTCTTTTTCCCACTGGACATTCTTTCCTGCTTTGTCGAAGATTAGTTGACCATAGAGTTGAGGGTCCATTTTTGGGTTCTCTATTCTGTTCCACTGGTCTATGTGTCTGTTTTTGTGCCAGTACCATACTGTCTTGATGATGACAGCTTTGTAATAGAGCTTGAAATCTGGAATTGTGATGCCGCCAACTTTGTTTTTTTTTTTTTCAACATTCCTTTGACTATTCGGGTTCTTTTCTGGTTCCATATAAATTTTAAGATTATTTTTTCTATTTCTGTGAAATAAATTGCTGGAATTTTGATGGGGATTGCATTAAATGTGTAGATTGCTCTAGGTAGCATAGACATTTTCACAATATTTATTCTACCCATCCATGAGCATGGAATGTTTTTCCACTTCTTTGTGTCTTCCTCAATTTCTTTCATGAGTACTTTATAGTTTTCTGAATACAGATTCTTTGCCTCTTTGGTTAGGTTTATTCCTAGGTATCTTATGGTTTTGGGTGCAATTGTAAATGGGATTGACTCTTTAATTTCTCTTTCTTCTGTTTTGTTGTTGGTATATAGAAATGCAACTGATTTCTGTGCATTGATTTTATATCCTGACACTTGACTGAATTCCTGTATGAGTGCTAGCAGTTTTGGAGTGGAGTCCTTTGGGTTTTCCACATAAAGTATCATATCATCTGCAAAGAGTGAGAGTTTGACCTCTTCCTTGCCGATTTGGATGCCTTTTATTTCTTTTTGTTGTCTGATTGCTGAGGCTAGGACTTCTAGTACTATGTTGAATAGCAGTGGTGATAGTGGACAGCCTTGCCGTGTTCCTGACTTTAGGGGAAAAGCTCTCAGTTTTTCTCCATTGAGAATGATATTCGCTGTGGGTTTTTCGTAGATGGCTTTGATGATATTGAGGTATGTACCCTCTATGCCTACACTATGAAGAGTTTTGATTAAGAAAGGGTGCTGTACTTTGTCAAATGCTTTTTCAGCATCTATTGAGAGGATCATATGGTTCTTGTTCTTTCTTTTATTAATGTCTTGTATCACATTGATTGATTTGCGAATGTTAAACCAACCTTGCATCCCAGGAATAAATCCCACTTGGTCGTGGTGAATAATCCTTTTTATGTGCTGCTGGATCCTATTGGCTAGTATTTTGTTGAGGATTTTTGCATCCGTATTCATCAAAGATATTGGTCTGTAATTCTCCTTCTTGATGGGGTCAATCATAACATCTGCAAAGAGTGAGAGTTTGACTTCATAAAAGTAGTTTGGAAGTTTTCCTTCCAATTCTATTTTTTGGAACAGTTTCAGGAGTATAGGTATTAATATGTTGAATAGCAGTGGTGATAGTGGACAGCCTTGCCGTGTTCCTGACTTTAGGGGAAAAGCTCTCAGTTTTTCTCCATTGAGAATGATATTCGCTGTGGGTTTTTCGTAGATGGCTTTGATGATATTGAGGTATGTACCCTCTATGCCTACACTATGAAGAGTTTTGATTAAGAAAGGGTGCTGTACTTTGTCAAATGCTTTTTCAGCATCTATTGAGAGGATCATATGGTTCTTGTTCTTTCTTTTATTAATGTCTTGTATCACATTGATTGATTTGCGAATGTTAAACCAACCTTGCATCCCAGGAATAAATCCCACTTGGTCGTGGTGAATAATCCTTTTTATGTGCTGCTGGATCCTATTGGCTAGTATTTTGTTGAGGATTTTTGCATCCGTATTCATCAAAGATATTGGTCTGTAATTCTCCTTCTTGATGGGGTCTTTGCCTGGTTTGGGGATCAAGGTAATGCTGGCCTCATAAAAGGAGTTTGGAAGTTTTCCTTCCAATTCTATTTTTTGGAACAGTTTCAGGAGAATAGGTATTAATTCTTCTTTAAATGTTTGGTAGAATTCCCCTGGGAAGCCGTCTGGCCCTGGGCTCTTGTTCGTTGGGAGATTTTTGATGACTGCTTCAATCTCCTTACTGGTGATGGGTCTATTCAGGTCTTCAGTTTCTTCCTGGTTCAGTTTTGGTAGTTTATATTTCTCTAAGAATGCATCCATTTCTTCCAGATTGTCAAATTTGCTGGTGTAGAGTTGCTCATAATATGTTCTTAGAATTGTTTGTATTTCTTTGGTGTTGGTTGTGATCTCTCCTCTTTCATTCATGATTTTATTAATTTGAGTCCTTTCTCTTTTCTTTTGGATAAGTCTGGCCAGGGGTTTATCAATCTTATTAATTCTTTCAAAGAACTAGCTCCTGCTTTTGTTGATTTGTTCCACTGTTCTTTTGGTTTCTATTTCATTGATTTCTGCTCTGATCTTTATGATTTCTCTTCTCCTGCTGGGTGTAGCCTTTCTTTGCTGTTCTTTCTCTAGCTTTTGTAGGTGTAGAGTTAGGTTGTGTACTTGAGACCTTTCTTGTTTCTTGAGAAAGGCTTGTATTGCTATATACTTTCCTCTTAGGACTGCTTTTGCTGTATCCCAAAGATTTTGAACAGTTGTGTTTTCATTTTCATTTGTTTCCATGAATTTTTTTAATTCTTCTTTAATTTCCTGGTTGACCCATTCATTCTTGAGTAGGGTGTTCTTCAGCCTCCATGTATTTGAGGTCTTTCCAACTTTCCTTTTGTGGTTGAGTTCTAGTTTCAGAGCATTATGGTCTGAAAATATGCAGGGAATGATCCCAATCTTTTGGTACCTGTTGAGACCTGATTTGTGACCCAGAATATGGTCTATTCTGGAGAATGTTCCATGTGCACTGGAGAAGAATGTGTATTCTGTTGTTTTGGGATGGAATGTTCTGAATATATCTGTGATGTCCAACTGGTCCAGGGTGTCATTTAAAGCCTTTATTTCCTTGTTGATCTTTTGCTTTGATGATCTGTCCATTTCAGTAAGGGGGG
>LNAC01000757.1:523979-540504 GCA_002007465.1 Ailurus styani
TTTTTTTTCAAGCCCAGCCAGCACCTTAAGAATCGTCATTCTGAACTCTGGTTCTGTCATATTACTAATGGCTGCATTGATTGGGTCTCTAGCCATCATTACTGGCTCTTGTTCTTTTTTTTGTGTTGATTTTTTCTGCCTTGTCATTTTATGCAGATAGGAATAGATGGATGAGGGAACCAAATACTAAAGGGTAGCGATGACTCCAGAGAAATATACACTAACCTACTCAGAAGAGACCTGGAACTGGGGAGAAAAGTAAGAGGGAAAAAAAAACCAAAACCAAAACCAAACAAACAAAAAACCAAAAACACAAAATCATACAAAAACTCAACAAACAAAAATGAATAAAACAAAATCCTATATCTATATTATCTATTTATGTTTCTATATCTATGTCTGTCTATGACTCTATCTCTATATCTAACTCTATCTCTATTTGTCTATCTATATCTAATAGATTGGTGAATTGAACAGACCCTATAAGTATCCAAGAAATAAGGTTAAAAACAATGAAGGGATAAAATATGATTATAACAATGAAAGAAAATTTAAAGAAGAATAAAAAGTGTTGATAAGATGTAAGAGTTAAGAACGTTAAAATAGGAAAAGGGAAAAATTTTAAAAGAAAAAAGTAAGAAAAAATTTCAAAGAGAAAAAAAAATCAATGAACTTTGAACGACTGAAGAATCATGGGGAAAAAGCCATGAATTCTCTGCTCTGGAGTTTCACAATGGTCAGCAATCTTGAACTTGACTTTGACTGGATGGTTTTTGTTTGTTGTTTGTTTGTTTGTTTTTCCTTGGTCTTCTGGGGGAGGGGCCTGTTGTTGTGTTTCTCCAGCGTCTCTGCCTGAGGCGGATTCCCACCGCCCTCGCCAGGGGCCAGGCTAAGTAATCAGCTCGGGTTCGCTCTCAGGAGCTTTTGTTCCCTGAACGCTTTCCGTACCTCGTTGGAGGACGGGACTGAAAATGGCGGCTCCCAGTCTCCGACCCGGAGGAGCCGAGAGCCTGGGGCCTCAGCCCTCAGCCCGCCTCAGAGAAAAGCAGTCCCTCCCGTCTCCTGGTCTCCGGCCGCTCTCCGAGCTCACCCGGCCTGTGACCGAGTGTCTCTGTCTCTGGCGCGGCCCCATCTAGAATCTCCGAACCCAGCGGATTCCTGCAGCTGCTCCCGTGCCGCTCCTCCCGGAGGAGGAAGGTGAGTCTCTCCGGGTCTGCCACCCGTGAGCTGCCCGCTCACTGAACAGTGGCCCGGCTGCGCTTCAGATCACAGCCCAAGGTAACCCCGAGCTGAGAGACACCTCAGCTCAGCTCCGTCTCTCCCGCCGGCTTCTGAGACCTGGGAGCTCGGTCGCGCTCAGACACCCCTGGTCTTTTTGTGTCCCCGTGGGTCCTGAGACCACACTGTCCCTGCAGGGGCTTCACCCCCCGCTTGGTCTCTGGGGCGACGTCCCTCAGTGGAGCCGACTTCTCACAGTTCCGAGTCTGTGCTCCGCTGCTCGCTCCCTTGCCGGCAGCCGGCCCCTCCCCCCGGGGTCTATCTTCCCGTCGCCGCAGATTCACTTCTCCGCACGTCCTACCTTCCAGAAAGTGGTCGATTTTCTGTTCCTAGACTTGCTGCTCTTCTTCTCTTCGATCTCCGGTAGAATTTGTAGGTGTTCAGAATGGTTTGATAGCTCTCTGGGTGAATTCCTGGGACCTGATGATAATCGGTCTCCTACTCCTCCGCCATCTTGCTGCTCTTCTAAAATAAAGTCTGTTGATTTTATTTTAACATAGAATTTCACCTACTTTAAATTTAAAATTAAAGTTAAAGATTTCTCCCCTGGAAATTATTTCTAATTTATAAGAATAAGTTTTGAAAAAATTACCTTTAATAAAAGAAAAGTGTGTTGGGAAAGCCCTTTTCTATCTGAGCAGCCTTCAAGCCAAGATGCTACACTGCTTGCACATCTGGCCTATTTTTTTTTTAAGATTTATTTATTTATTTATTTGAAAGAGAGAGTGTGAGAGAATGAGTGGGGAGAGGCAGAGGGAGAGGGAGAGGAAGATAATCTCAGGCAGACTCCTCACTGAGCATCGAGACCAACTTGGGGTCTGATCTCACAACCCTGAGATCATGACCTGAGTCAAAACAGAATCCCACACTTAACTGAGTGAGTCCCTGCACATTTGGCCTTTTAATTACTTGATTTATTACTATCAATTTATTACTAAGTAATTGATTACTATCATATCCACTTGAAAATCTGTGTTCCTTTTCACTTGCTAAATTTATAACTCAGAAGGAATACTTAAATGTATTTAAACCAAAATTAAATGTAAACTCCAAATCAATTATTTTAAGTAGACCTCAATTTAAACCAAAACTAGATTTGCAATTCAAAAGTGTTTAAAAGACAGCCTGATTTAAGCTTAGTCCAAACTAGGAAAAAAAGAAAGGAAACTTTTAAATTTCCTTGTTTATATAATTATAGTTTTTATGGTTAAGTGGAAGGAAAGAAGGGGTTTAACTGACCTTTTGTTCATGTATGAAGTTTCACTGTTTTTTTTAGAGAGAGAGAGAGCACACACACATGTACACACATGAGGGGGGTGGTAGTGGGGTTGGGGGCAGAGAGACAGGGAGAGAGGGAATCCCAGGCAGGCTTCATGCTCTCCACAGAGCTCAACATGGGGCTCAATCTTATGACCTTTAGATCATGACCTGAGACAAAATCAGGAGTTGATGTAATCACCCAGGTGCACTGAAACATTGACCGTTTTATCACTACAAATTCTCCAGTTGACCTGAAGTTTTCTATGAGAAAGAAGAGAAATGAAAAGGATTAAAAATAATGAAATTCATTAAGTTTTCTCCCCACATTAACATTTTCTGGTAATATATGCTCAGATTCCTACTTTCTAGTCAACTGGGTATGGATATACTTTCTTTATGGCTATTTATTTATTTATTATTTTTAAAGATTTTATTTATTTATTTGAGAGAGAGAAAGAGATAGTTTGAGTGGGGGATGGAGCAGAGGGGGAGGGACCAGAGGGGGAAAGAACAATGGGGGGAGAGGGAAAAGGGAAAAAAAAATCTCAGGCAGACTCAAGATGAGCAGAGGGACAGGGAGAGAGAGAGTCCCAAGCAGGTGCCACACTCCCCACAGATCCCAACATGGGACTCGATCTCAGGACCCTGACATCATCACCAGAGTCAAAACCAAGAGTTGGAAGTTCAATGAACTGACCCAGCCAGGTTCTGCTCTTTATGGCTTTTAATGTAAACTTTGAATAATCTAGAAAATTCAGATTAATATTTAGTTATTATATTGTTTTTAATGAGTTGTCCTTTACTATTTAATTTCATTTCTCAAGAATTACAAATTTAGACTTATGTTCATAGCAAATTAAGAGATCTACAAGTTGTCTAAGGCAAGTATGCTTATACCAAATTATACTAAGCTCTTTCCCCCTCCAAATAAAGCAATGCTTGTTTTCTTGGCATTTAAATATGCAAAAATGCAAGACAGGACCTTTGTCATACATTACTGGAAATCAAATAAAAAACAGGCTGTCTTTCCTCTTGGAAATACATTCACTCTGAGAGAGTCAAGTCTTTTACCAAGTAGCAATAAACTCAATTTCAATTAAACTTCAGTTCATAAGTTGATTCATATAAGAGAAAGGAAAAAAAAAAAAAGACTTCCACACTTGGAGGAGACATCTTTTCCTGTCTGTGTTGATCTGACCATACAGAAATGTGTTTCATTTTCTTTCCAATAATTTTTAATACCTTTTATGCCTTTTCCTTTACTTTATCTTAGAGATGATTCTTACAGTTTCAGTAACAAAAAGGAAAGTGTTCAGCACCACAGTGCTCAGTTGTAAATTGACAGGAACACTACTCTTAAAATTCCCATTGGAGTTTTGGAACCTTACCCAGGGTCTGAGGATTTGGCAATAGTTGCTGTCCTGTGAGTTTGCTGTTTAAATGACAACAAAACTTTGCTAGGAACATAAATAAAATACTGCATTATGCCCATTTTTACAATTGTGAGAAGTTCTTTATAATTTTTTTAGCCTTTTGCAAAAGGGAGACTGATAATGGAAAAGAGTCAACACAAAAAAAGCTCTTGTGGCTTTTTCTGACATTTTGGAGAACAAAAAATGTAAAAAGAAAAGCAGATACATAATTTCATTCTCACTTATGGTGTAAATTTCTTTGCATTTATTTTATTAACTAACACTATTTCCTAAAAAAAAGGAGTGTTCTCACACCTAAGAACTTGTGTTAATAATGGAGGTTAGAAGTTACATCAAAGATATAGCTGTCATAATAAAATTTGACACAAATGTCCTTGGAAAGATATCACAAATGATAAAAGTCTGCTTCATGAACTGTAGAGCAGAGTATGGTTTAGTCTTGTTAGGACCTTGCTTTCACTTGATAAATCAGCAAATTAAGTTATTCTTTAGTGTCAGTGTCATTATCAAGGAAAGCAAGTCTTTCCAACATACAGTCTGCACAGGTCAAGTATCTTTCAGTCCAGGGGGACTCTTTCCTCTTTGGCTTTTATCTTTGTTGGAAAAATGGAGATCAAGGGCGCCTGGGTGGCTCAGTGGGTTAAAGCCTCTGCCTTCAGCTCAGGTCATGATCTCAGCGTCCTGGGATCGAGGCCCACATCGGGCTCTCTGCTCAGCAGGGAGCCTGCTTCCTCCTCTCCCTGTCTCTCTGCCTACTTGTAATCTCTCTCTCTGTGTCAAATAAATAAATAAAATCTTTAAAAAAAAAAGAAAAATGGAGATCAACATAGACACACAAATGCCTACTTTTATATTATGACTAATTCTACTCTTCAAATAATATAATGAATATTAGACATAATAAAAATTTGGAACAGCAAAACAGAACAAAGAATTCCCATATACCATCCAAAGATCTAAATATTATCCAAAAAATAGACTTTTGTAACCTCTCCAAATCCAATCTATTTTCTTTTCCACAGAGATAATTACAATTTATAGTCATAACTCTCATGAATGTTGTTTATTACTTTCAAAGGTGTTTCTATGAATAATTTTAATTAAAACTTCATATTTGAAGCCTTTTCCTTTGTTGCATGTGTTTCTAGTATATTGGTCTGCTTATTATTTTTGCTGGTGTTGGGTCATGTTTTTTATTTAAAATTTTTGATGGGTAAAGAAAATATATGCCTTCTTGTCCTACCTGAATATCCTTCAGCTTTATTCTATCTTTTGCTGTAGTTTATTTTGTTACTTAAATTCCATTGACTTTCTCATCTTATTTGGACCATTTATCTCAATGACAATTATTTTTTGTGTAAATTTTTGTGTTTAATGGAACTTATAGTTTGCTTACATTAAAAAAAGTATTCTTGACCTTGGTCAGATGGCCATTTTTATTCAACTTCTCAGTTATTTGGTATTCTTTGCATCCTATAATACCTTACTTTCAAACACTTCATCCTCCCTATTTCAAGCTGGACAGGATATTCTCTGTGACTGCCCTTGAGTTGGGTACACTGTTCCTGTTTCCTCTTTCTTGGTTTACTTCTAGATTCTCAAAAAACTTCCTCAGCAAAGGTGTGTCTGTAACTTGTTATGAATTCACATCTTTTCCCCTTTCCTTCTTTCCTTCCCTCATCCTTCCCTTCCCTCCTCTCTTCCTTCCTTTCTTTTTCCCTTCCTTCCTTCCTTCTTGCCCTTTTCTTTTTTCCCCTATATTTTAAAAGTGCTCAGGAAAGGAGATTAAAAGCATATGTTCATTTCAGTCCTGGTGCAGAGGCCTCTAAGGTTTTTTTTATTAATTTCAGATATCCAGGAAAGTCATAAAATTAGCACAAAGAGTTCTCAAATGCCCTACACTCAGATTCCCTAAATGTTAATATTTTACCACATTTGGATTACTTTTTCTTTTGAAATATTTGAAAGAAAGTTGCAGACGAGATATTCTTTTTTCTCTAAAGACTTCAATGTGCATTTTTAAAAACAAAGATATTCTCCTACATTAAGACTTTACAATGATCAAGATGAGGAAATTAACCTTGGAAATGTACTTAAATTCATAGGTAAATAAAACTTATCAGTATTCAGCTAAAGTCCTTTATTACAGAAAGAAAAACTTTTTCCTTATTTAAGGTCTAATTCATGACGACGCATTGCATGTAATTATCAATGTCTCTAGTTTATTTTGGAGCACTTCATTAGATTTTCATTATCTTTCATAACTGTGATGTATTTTTATTATTTATTTATTTGAGAGAGAGAGAGAGAGCACATCAGCAGGAGGAAGGTTAGAAGGAGAGGGAGAGAATCTCAAGCAGACTCTGTGCTGAGTGGGGAGTCCTTTGCAGGGCTTTGATCTCATGATCCCATGATCATCAACTGAGCTGTAACCAACTTGGTCACCTAAACAACTGACCCACCCAGGTGCCCGTTCCAGTGATGTATTTTTAATATCAGAGGTCAGTTATTTGTAAACTATTCTTCAGTTTGTGCTTGTTGAGTTTTTCCTAGTGATTAGATTCAGATTGTGCAGTTTTGGTAGGAATACTTTAGAAATGCTCTTCTATCTGTCTCGGTGTGCCATATCAAAATCCATATGATGTCCTTTGTCCCATTAATGATGATAGTAATTTTGATCACATAGTTAAGATTATATTGAGTTCTTTTTTAAGATTTATAAGGGGGGGGGGCATCTGGGTGGCTCAGTTGGTTAAGTGTCCGACTCTTGATTTCTGCTCAGATCATGATCTCAGAGTCATGGGATCAAGCCCTGAGTTGGGCTCTGTGCTTAGCACAGAGTCTGCTTGTCCCTCTCCCTCTGCTTCCCCACCCACACTTGTGCTCTCTCTCTCTCAAATAAATAAATAAATAAAATCTTTTTAAAAAAGAAAATAAAATGTAGAAGGGCTTTCACAGGAAGGATAATGAATAATGAATTTAACAATAAAGAGTGTCAAAAGATCAGATAAAGAGCCACTAATCAATCTTTTGGAAACACAGAAACAGGTGGCAAGTTGTAGGACCTTGCAAGGAAATTCAAGACATTAAGAATATCCAGTTTCTAAGGTAAGAGCCTGAGGGAGGAATTTGGGAGAGTTCTATAGGATTCTGTTGTGTGTATCTGCTTTATTATTGCTCTGTGGATGAACAGACAAGTTCTGGTAGTGGGTCTGTGGTTGCTCTTGCTCAGCAGGATGAGAACTATGTGGGTAAATTTTTCTTCCTAGTTCCCAAAATTTTAAGAAAGTGTCAAATGACAACAATACCATTTACTCTTGTATTTAAAATATGAAATTCTTAGGGATAAATGTAACGAAATATGTGTGAGACTTATATAGTTACAACTACAAATAAATGCTGAGATATATTAAAGAAGACCTAAATAGAGAGTTATATACCATACTGATAGACTGGGAAGCTCAACTGTGTTAGGATGTCAATTATCACAAAATTGATCTGTACTTAAATACAATCCAAATAAAAATCCTATCAACCTTTTTTTTCTAGAGAAATTGACAAGTTCTTTTAAAGATTATACATAACTAAAAAGGACATGGAGTAATCAAAATAGTTTTGATAAAGAAAACAAAGAGAGTTTAATTGCAAGATTTCAAGACTTTGTTTTTTTTAAGCTACATGAATCAAGACAGAATTGGTACATAAAGATCAATGGAATAGAATAAAAATTCCAAAAATAGGGCGCCTGGGTGGCTCAGTGTGTGGCCCGCATCGGGCTCTCTGCTCAGCAGTGAGCCTGCTTCCTCCTCTCCCTGACTCTCTGCCTGCCTCTCTGCCTACTTGTAATCTCTCTCTCTGTGTCAAATAAATAAATACAATCTTTAACAACAACAAAAAAATTCCAAAAATAGGCCAAATATATCACCAGTTGCTTCCCACCAAAGGTGTCCTGGAACATCAATGAGAAAAAGAGTTTTTTGTTTTGTTTTGGTTTGGTTTGGTTTTTGTGTTTTTTTTTTCCCACAAGAGGTGCTGAAAAACTTGAGTCTATATGCAACAATATGAACTCTTTTACTTCACATTATATATATGTATACATATATATGTGTATATATATATGTATATATATATATACAGACTCAGAATGGATGAAAGACCTAAATGTAACCAATAAAACTATAAATTTTTTAGAAAAAAACATAGGAGACAATCTTAGTGAACTTGCAGTAGATAAAAATGTCTAAGTAGGTCATAAAAAAGCATGACTTACTTTAAAAATGATACATTCATTTCAACAGAAATAGGATACTTCTATAAAACATTAATTCTTGCCCCTGAAAAGTTAAAGATTGCTTTATGAATCTCTTCCACCTGATTCCAGGAAGGAAAATGTGACTCAATCCTGTATATTTTCTATTATTCAGTATTTAATTGCTAAATTATCATTTATAGTGGGCTGAAAATTCTGAGTTGCAAATTATGTCATGAGCATTACCATTTTTGAGAAAAATAACAATATGTTTTTCAAATATGTTTTCTGCATAACTTGGAAGTCTGGGATACAAGATTCCTCTCACCTCTTCAAGTTTATTTTCCCCAGCATGTGACAGAAGGCACAGGAGATAGTCTCAACTATTTTTTTGCATTTGAATTCATACTTAAAAACTTGGGAGGACTTCTTGAGATAAATAATCAAGGGAATATAATTGAAAATATGGTATTTAACTACATAATGCACAAGAGTTATTTTTTAAGTATATGTTTATAGTCAGATGGTAAGAAAATATATTCTTTTCTATTACTTATAAAAGCTGTATGTTCTCCTTTGCATCCTCATTGTGTGTATGTGTGTGTGTGTGTTTGTGTGTGTACATATATCACACTAAATTATTTTCAGCAACATAACTTTATTATCTTATACTTCTGAAGGTCAGAAGTCCAGGGACAACATGGTTCAACTGAATCCTCTGCGTAAAGTTTCCCCAAAATAAAATCAAGGATTCAGCAGGCTTGTATTCCTTTCTGGAGGCTGTGGGGATGAATCTGCTTCCACACATTTTTAAAAGTATTAACTACAGACACTTGTATCTCATTGGGGTAAATGAAAATGCAATAATTAAGCATGAAATAAAGTAATGGAGATATATGCACATCTAGAATATAAAATAAGTGATTTTAATAAGAAATTAAAAATAAAATAGTGTCATGTGTTTAAAGCTATGACAAGTGATTTTCTGAGATTTTAAACACATAATGAATTGAGAAAAGATAGTGCTGTTCTTTAAGAATTATGAATAGCATATGTTTTCCTACTATTTTTAATTTTTCACATTTGGCATTTACTTTTGTCTGACATTTAAGAAATTTGAGTGCGAGAAAAACAACAGCCTTTTAGTATTTTAGAAAAGGTCAATTAATCTAATTTGATATCTATAAATAACATCTTACACTTTCAACAATAGGTCTTTGAAATTGGCTTATATACTGAGTGGTAAATGAGAAACCTGTTTTAGAAAACACCACCATCATAGAAAGTTGTATGATTCTCTCATTTCCCTTTGAATTGACAAAATGAGTAGATAATATCCATGAGCCTGTAGTGTCTCACTTTCACTTTGAGTCGTTTGGTTCAGTGTTAGTGGGGAATATGCAAAAAGCCATAGGAATTCCATTTGAGAGCCAGTTCTGCCTTCTCTAGGAACTGGGAAAGAAGAGCCCTGCATGTTTCTCTGACTGAGGAAGGACAAAGGATCTTGTTGAAGACTGTTTACTAGCTTCAGATCAATATAAAAAATATGTATGAGCCCTCCAGTGAGTTCAGGAATACATTATTTAAAGGTTTTATGCTCAGGTAGCTTATAATCTAGAAGAAAGACAGACATACCAATTTAATTTTAATCTAATATGACAGGGAATATAATAAATCAGGCAGATATGTATTTGAGATGCAAAAGATACCATTCACTTAGTTTTAGAACCAAAATATAAGCATGATTAGCTTAGGCCAATGAATTTGTTTCTTTTAGACATGGCCTTTATGTAAACAGACTTATAGGTGAAGTAAAATGGAGTGAAGAAGAAGTCTATTCACTCTCAATGATTTTCCATTTGACTTAGGACAAAATCCAAAATTCTTTTCATGTCTTTTTTTTTTTTTCCCTCCCATGTCTTTTGACTCAAACATGATCTGACCCCTGGTTAATGGTCCAGCTTCACCTTCCTCTACCGTGCTTACTGTTTTAGTCACATCTCTCCTCAGAATGCCTTCCTGAGCCATCTCATTTATAACAATAGAAATAGGAAGCAGTGGCTTGCATTTTCTATATTATACTTTTCTTCAGAGCACTTAGCATAGTTGACATATACTTGTGTATATTTTTGTTTATTACTGACTTCTCTACTAAAACATAAATCCCTAACAGGAAGGACTTTTCCTATTTTATTTAATACTGTGCCCCCGGCACTTGAAACAGTGTCTGCATTCTAGTAGAAATGTGTTAAATATTGAATTAAGTAATTATTGAGATATACCAACTGGTTGTCCTTCCTCACCATTAATCATTAGGAACTCAGACAGAGTTTCTCAAAAGAGAGACAAAAAGACTAAGCTATATGTCTCTATTTTATGCCCCATCTACGTCTTATCTGGAATAGTGATTTAATAGTGGTCTCAGATATGTATAATTCTCTGTCTCATTGCTAACAAGTTCTGCTTTGTTTTAGCATAATTTCTGGTAACTTATTCTACTTTGTTCTCATATAAAATGTTCTTCATCATCTTGTTGTCAAATCTTCCTATAATTAAAATATAAATTGATGTAAGTGCAGAAGCATGTGGCAAGTGAGAATACTCAAGCCCAAGAAGGTAACTTATCTCAATTAAGGACAAAAGAAGGAAAAGAATAAAAAGCACCTGAAGAGTACTGCCCAATTAAGAACTAATTGGAAATGAATAGTGCACAAAAAGTGTGCTGGGAAAAGAAGTCAAATTGCACCCAGAGTACTATGTTAAAGTGAAGATCTGGAACTGACCATGAAAAGCTGACTACAAAAGGTCCAATTATTTGCTAATGTCAACAAACTATAATTGAGTTATGCAAAATCACATCCCATTAAAAGCCCAGTTAGCTGCTTGAATCAATGGCAACAATTTCCCCTCTATTTTTGTGTAAAATAATTAGCAGTGATTATAAAATCTATAACAGACTTCAAAGTAAGGTTGGCTAAAAATGATTTCTTCTTATTTTAAAGTGGTGTTGGGAGGGTTCATCAACCTAGATGGTTTCATTATATAGGGGACCCATGTAACCTCACATGTGTTAAAACACTCTGATATTATTCCTAATAGGTTGATAATGGCATTTAAAAAAAAATCATTCAGCCTCAAAATTGAGAGGCTGCTTAGAGCACACCTAGATAGATCTCCTACCTTTATAGATGTGGTACAATGACTATGAATAGGTTAATTTTGAAATTCTCTGGAGAATAGTAAACTAAAAATTATTGATAAGTTGTGCAATCTTTAAGGAAACAAACTAAAACTTTAATTGTCAGGGTGCTAGCTCATGACCTATGTTGGCAACCTGAGCCAAAATGGTATAAAGAATATGATTCAGGAGGCGCCTGAGTGGATCAGTTAAACATCTGACTTTGGCTCAGGTAATGATCTCGGGGTCCTGGGATTGAGCCCCCGGCTGGGCTCCATGCTCAGCAAGGGGTCTGCTTGTCCCTCTCCCTCTGCTCCTATCCTTGCTCATTTTGTCTCTCTCTCTTAAATAAATACATAAATAAGTAAAATTTAAAAAATAAAGAATATGATTTGGAGGTAGGCAGACCTGCTATCAAATGATGAAATCCTTCCTCTGGCATTTAATATCAGGGTCCCATTTGCCTAGTAAAATATGCTTTTTGACTGGGGAGAGTATGTGCTATGGTGAGTGCTGTGAATTGTGTAAGACTGATGAATCAGGGACAGGTACCCCTAAAACAAATAATACATTATATGTTAATTTAAAAAATAGGCTTTTTGAAAGCTTAGTTTTCTTGTAGGTAAAACAGGAGGGTAATGTGTGTTTGTGTGTGTAATTTATTTTTCCTGGGATAGAATGTGGTGACTGCCTGTCAATGAGTACACTCTTAATTAAAGATAGCTAATATCATCACCATAGTAATATGTCAAGTATTCTAAAAGAAACTAAAAAGATACTAGAGTGCCCTTCTAATTAGCTAGTTTTCATGTTTCCATGTTTTCAAAAATAAAAATGAAATAAAAGTGCAACTGGTTTTCATTAAGAGAGGCATCATTTATTTCATTATTTTTCAGGTGTTTTTTTAAAAGTCATCTTTATTGAGAATAGTTACATACAATAAAATCCACCTATTTTGAGTGTACATTTTGATGTGTTTTAACAAATTTACATACTTCCATGTAGCCTATTCCTGTAATCAAAATACAGCTCATATCTGTAACTTAAAAAGTACCCTTGTATTCCATCCCATGCAATCTTTCTCCCATCAACCCAGCTCCAAAAGCCAGGCAACCTCTCATATACTTTCTTTATTGAATATTCGATTATTTTTTTCTAAAATTTTACATAAATGGAATCATATAATATGTATTCCTTTATGTCTGAGTCTTCCTCTTAGTGTAATGTTTTTGAGGTCTATCCATGTTGTCATGTGCTAGTTGCTTATTATTTTGATATTCCTGAACAGTATCACATGATATGTCCATGACACTGTTGTTTATCTATTTACCTGTTAGTGGACATTTAGGGTGTTATTGAGAATAAAGCTGCTAGGAACATTTACATAGAAGACTTTGTATAGGAATATTTTCATTTGTCTTGAGGAAATACCTAGGAATAGGATTGCTGGGTCATAAAGTAAATATGTGTTCAACATTGTTAGAAATTCCTAAACTCTTTTCCAAAGTGGCTGCCATTTTGTCTCTCAATAGCAATGTATGAGAGTTCAAGTTGTCCCACATTCTTGTCAACACAGTAGAGTGTCTTTTTAATTTTGGACATTTTGTTGGATTGGTAGATATGTCATAGAATTTCACTTTAGTTTTACATTGAATTTCTCTGTTATCTAATGATACTGATCATCTATTTATGTGTTTGACATTTAATTAAATTTTTGGTGAAGTACCTTAAAATATTTTTATCTCTTAAAATTTAAATTATTTCTCTTTTTATTATTAAGTTGTAAGAACTATTTGTGTTCTCTGAATACAACTCATTTATCAGATATGTATCTTTCAAATATTTTTTCCTAGGCTTTCACTTCCCTTTTTAATTTCTCATGAGTATATTTTAGAAGCAAAATCTCTAATTTTGACCAAGTCCAATTTATCAATTACTTATTTCATTTGTGTGTGTGTGTTTTATAAGAAGAAATAACCCAGAGTCACAAATATTGTCTCCTGCTTTCTCCTAGAAATTTATACCTTTAGTTTTTTCATTTAGATCTATCATCAATTTCAAATTAATTTTTATAATATGATGAATTGTCAGATTTATTTTTTCTCCATATAGATATTCAAAAATTCTAAGACCATTTGTTTAAATAATAACCTTATTATAATCCCTGAATCAGGCCATGTATGCTATTTTAGAGTTTTTAGTTTTTATGAACTTGCTAAATCTTATTATTAGTTATATCAGCTTTTTTTGTAGATTTTTAGGATTTCTATAAGGTGATTATGACATTTGCAAATAATGTAGTATTATCTTCTCTTTTACATTCTCTATAACTTAGAGTTCTTTTTCTTACCTTATTCCACTGTCTAGAAACTCCAGTAAGTTGAATTGAAAGGGACAAGAACTAGCCTTTCTTATTTGTAATTCTAAGGATAAAAAAATCATGTCTTTAACCATTAACAATTGCTGTTATTGATAGGTTTTGGTAGATGCCTGTTTTCAGGTTAAGAAAGTTCCTTTATTTCCTAGTTTCCTGAGAGAGGTTTTTATAACTGGGTTCTGAGTTTTGTTAAGTGTTTTTTTCAGCATCTATTGAAATAATAAAATTGGTTTTCCCTTTATACAGTTAATAATGATGAATTATGTTGATTGATTCAAATTCTTGGGGTTCTATCAAGTGATAGGTAGATCCGAAGGTTCTATCAACATTTGCATAAGTTGTTTAGAAAAATTTTCATCGTTCTAGCATATGTGTAGGTGTTTATGTATTAGTGTGTGTATGCGTGTGTGTAGTGGTATTTCACTGTGGTTTTAATTTGCATATTTCTGATGGCTAATAATGTTAAACCTTTTTTCAGGATTGTACTGGCTATTCTTGTATCTTACTTTTTGAGGTGCCTAGTGCATCTTTTATCATTTCTAAAAACTGGGTTATCTTTTCACTGTAGTTGTCAGAGTTATTATGAACACCACTCCTCTGTTGGAAATACCTGCTACAAATATACTTCCCCAGTTCATGGTTTCTCTTAATGGTTTTATAGATTGACATTTGTTTTTAATTTTCATGTAGTTCAAATATCCATAGTTTTTCCTTTAGTAATAATGCTTCTGTGTTTTCTCAAAGAAAATCTACCCCCTGAAGTTTATGAAATTTTTCTCCTATATTTCCTTCTATGCTATTGTACTTTGGTTTTATGTTTTGATCTATGATCCAGTTTTTTTTAATTGGTGGAAAGGTTGAGGTCCATTTCCCTCCTTATGAACACCAGCCTAGTGTCCCATTTACTTTAATCTTAACAATATCTTGTAATTTTCTGTTAAGAGGTCATACACAGCTTTTATTACATTTATTTCAAGGTATTTCATGTTTGTGTTTGTGTGTTGAGCTGCAAATTTTAATGCTTTTATACAATTGTACATTGCTAGTACATAGGAATATAATTTATTTTTATTTATTAACTTTGTAGCCTACAGCATTGATAATTGACTTATTATTTCTAAGGTTTCTTTTTTTTAATAGATTCCTTAGAAATTTTGACATATACAGTTTTGTCATCTGCAAATAAATACGGGTTTATTTATCTCTTTCCAATATGTATGTATTATATTTCTTTTTCTTGCCTTATCACATGGGCTAGATTCCCTATATAATAATGAATATAAATAGTGATGACTATAACCCTTGACTTGTTCATGATTGCAGGAGGAAAGTGTTCAATATTTTATCATTAAGTATGTTGTTAGACACAATAGACTGTGGAACTAGTTCATCCTAGCTGCAGGATAGATGGGTAAATTATCTGTAGAAAATTTAAAACTAATAAAACTACTGAATTAAAATTACTTTTCTAATTCTCATAATGTGACAGATACTAAATGTCAGTATTATATGCTGAATTGTATTACCCTCCAAATTCATATTTTGAAATACTAACCCCTAGTACCTCAAAATGTGACCATATTTGGAGATAGGACTTAAAATGGAAATTAATTTAAACTGAGGTTATTAAAAGTAGTTCATAATCCAATCGGACTGATGTCCTCATGAGAAGAGGAGATTTAGACACACAGAGAAATTCCACGGGTGTTTGTGTAAAAGGAAAGACAATGAGAGGACACAGTGAGATGGCTGTCACCTACAAGCCAAGAACAGGCTTGACTTCTTCTGAAGAAATCAAAACTCCTAACACCTTGATCTTGGATTTCTAGACTCCAGAACTGTGGTAAAATAAGTATCTATTGTTTAAATAATCTGATCAATGGAATTTTGTGATGGCAGCTCCAGCAAACTAATATAGTTAGAAATTAAATACTCTCTCCAGAAAAAAAAAATGCTGGCCTAATTTCTAAAGAATTTCTGGGGAGGAGGGAGTGGCAAGATGGCGGAGGAGTAGGAGACCGATTATCATCAGGTCCCAGGAATTCACCCAGAGAGCTATCAAACTATTCTGAACACCTACAAATTCTACCGGAGACCGAAGAGAAGAGGAGTAGAAATTCTAGGAACAGAAAGTAGACCGCCTTCTGGAAGGTAGGACGTGCGGAGAAGTGAATCTGAGGCGACGGGAAGATAGACCCCGGGGGGAGGGGCCGGCTGCCGGCAAGGGAGTGAGCAGCGGAGCACAGACTCGGAACTGTTAGAAGTCGGCTCCACGGAGGGATGTCGCCCCAGAGACCAAGCGGGGGGTGAAGCCCCTGCAGGGACAGTGTGGTCTCAGGACCCATGGAGACATAAAAAGACCAGGGGTGTCTGAGCGCGACCGAGCTCCCAGGTCTCAGAGAGAAGCCAGCGGGAGAGACAGAGCTGAGCTGAGGTGTCTCTCAGCTCGGGGTTACCTTGGGCTGTGATCTGAAGCGCAGCCGGGCCACCGATCTGTGAGCGGGGACCCCACGGGCGGCAGACCCGGTGAGACCCCCTCCTTCCTCCTCCAGGAGGAGCGGTGCGGGAGCGGCTGCAGGAATCTGCTGGGCTCGGAGATTCTAAACGGGGCCACACCACAGACAGAGACGCTCAGTCACAGGCCGGGTGAGCTTGGAGCGTGGCCGGAGACCAGGAGACAGGAGGGACTGCTTTTCTCTGAGGCGCACTAAGGACTGAGGCCCCAGGCTCTCGGCTCCTCCGGGTCAGAG
>LNAC01000757.1:545028-627374 GCA_002007465.1 Ailurus styani
GGAAGAAGACAAACCATAAGAGACTCTTAATCTCATGAAACAAACTGAGGGTTACTGGGGGGTTGGGAGGTAGGGATAGGATGGCTGGGTTATGGACATTGGGGAGGGTTTGTGCTATGGTGAGTGCTGTGAAAGGTGTAAGCCTGATGATTCACAGACCTGTACCCCTGGGGTAATAATAATAAATAATAAATAATAAATAAATAAATAAAATACTTTTTAAAATCATGACAGAAAGTTAGTCTTGATAGAAAGTAGCACAAAGGCCATTCATATTCTAAAACGAAAGATGTCTCTTAAATGTGTGCTTAAAAGAACCCTCTGAGGGACTGCTAAAATCTTGAATTGTCCTGAAGTCTAACAAGTTAAGCTGAATAAGGTAAGTTGATAAATTAAGGCAAAACTGAGTACCAAAATCAAAGATTCTCTTTTGGGGGGTCGTGGGAGGTAGGGAGGGAAAAATAATGAAACAAGATGGGATGGGGAAGGACACAAACCATAAGAGACTCCTGATCTCACAAAACAAACTGAGGGTTACTGGGGGGTGGGAGGGTAGGGATAGAGTGGATGGGTTATGTACATTGTGGAGGGTTTGTGCTTTGGTGAGTGCTGTGAAGGATGTAAGCCTGATGATTCACAGACCTGTACCCTTTGGGCAAAGAATAAAAATAAAATTAAAAAAAAAATAAAGAATTTCTGTGGCTAAACAGTCAAATGATTACATTTTTGTCACTAATCTCTTAATTAACATTGTATTCTACATAGGTTTAATTTATAGAATCCCTAGTTATAGAATAGGCCCCTAAAGCTGGAATTACCTATATACATTCATTTTAATAGTAAGTTTTAATAGTTTGTGATTATTTGAACTCACTTCAGATGTAGTTCCTGTTTCTAAATCCTGTTTAGTTAGGTATTTTTGAATTTAAACAATAGATTCAAAATAAACAATGATAATATAGTTATTGTGAAGTCAATGAAAAAATATCGAGTCACTTAAATGCCTTCATTCTTTATGATTCCCTATTTTTCTTCAATGCAACCTTTCTTTGGGACATTGTAAAAAAATTATTCATTCTCTAGAATCTTATCTCATCAGTGGAAAGTGCCACAGAATTTAGGTTTGTATAGAAGTGAAAAGATTTTCCTGATAGGATGAGGTCATTGCAGAGTAACTTCCTCAAGGACATGAATACACACATTCTTTGTAATTATTTAAGTGACAAAAATCATTTAGAAATTATTAATCTGAAAATCTTTTCATTTTTTTTCTATTTTGAGAGGACATTTTTAAGTTGACAGTATTTTCTTTCAGTACTGTAAAGAAATTGTACTATTTTCTTCTGGCCTGTATTGTTTCTGCTTGGAAGTCACCTATCATTTTTATATCTGTCATGATATGTAACAATGCAGCACATATTTTGTTTTCTGATTGATCTTGGATTTGCTCTTTATCTTTGGAGATCAAAAGTTTGATTACTTGGCTTTTTAATTTTCATAATGTGACAGATTTTTTCTCTTGTTGATTGGTTATACTTCCTTGCTTCTTTGTATGATTCATAATTTTTAATTCTCAACCATGGATTGTATATGAAAGATCAACGGAGGCTGAAGCAAATAATTATACCCAGAAGTGAGCATGCCCCTTTTGTCAGAGTGTTAGTGTGGGGGGATTGAGTCAAATTTGCAATTAAATGGGGCTGGATTTTCTGTCCACTTTTGACAGGTTTTTCATCAATGGAATCAAATAATATGAAGTTAGGATGTGGACTTTCTCTTCAGTTTGGGACCAGAGTGCCTGAATGTTTTATTGCCCACCACTTTACCCTCAGACTTCTACAGACTCAATATCTCTGCTGTAGATGGTGTATCTCTCAGCCTTCTTGCTTCCCTCCCATCTACGTGTTTCTTCTCCCTAGTATTTAGTGGCATTGCTTAAAGATTTTCTCTCATATTTTCCCTGTTCTAGGCCTATAGAAAATTTAAGTTTAGTAAATGCATATTTCTTTGCATTCTCAGCTATCTAGTGGTTTTAAAATATCATTTTGTAGTTACTCAGCCATTCTTGTTTGAGTAGTGACAATTTTATTTTCTTTGTTGTAAATAGAAATGGAAGTCACAATGTAATTTTTGATGAAAAGAGCAATTTGACTTTACAATGGTTCATTTATCAGGTTTTTCTTTATACTTAGGTTATTACTACAGATTTTGTGTTACATTTGAGAAATCTTTGCCCATTCCAAGGACACAAAGTTATTCACCCCTTTTTTCTTCTAAGAGTTGTATTGCTTCTTGACAATTACTTTAATGAAATCTTAATTCTACTTGAGATTTGAGAAGAAATAAATCTGCTTGAGGCATGTATATTTTGTGCTTAATTGAGGGTGGCCCTCACCCCTTATATGTGTTTTTCTTTTCTTACTTTCATTGGGTGTGAGAAAAAGTACCAATAGTAATGATTTTAGTTTGTTCCTTTTAATAAGAGTCTCTTTTATTGCTAAATATTTTTAGATTATAATAACTCTCTAACTTTCTTGGAATTACATGAATTCATCTGAACTAATTAAGAGTTTGACAGCACTATTCCAATTTTTAGCAACTTAAAAAGAATTTAAAGTGGATTACTTAATCCCAGTATAAATGTCATCAGAAATGAATAGGGTAAAGTTTTGAAAACCTAATATGTCTATATGTATGGCTCAAAGGATTTTATTGATTTTACCTCTCTAATCAGTCAAATTCCAATTACACGGTCCAGCCTAGATTCATATGAAACAATCCATCTGATTTCTGTATTACTTGCCAGATCTGCTTATTAGAAGAAAAGTAGGTCACTAGGCTATTTAAAATAAAAAAGATTTTAGCCTTAATTTAAAACTAATTTCTTTTAATATATAGGTTTATTTAAAGCTATTTTCATAGGAGATTAATGTTTTAGAGGGAAAATCTCTGTGGTAATTCATACTAATCTTTTTTATCATCTTGAAGGAATAATCCTTATAGGTGACATATATTATACATAGTTTTTTATGCTGTTCAAAGGTGACTGATTTAAATTTTCTTTTCTGTAAATATAGAAGGAAAGTTGTAGAAGTGCTTAAATCCTTATTATCACAAAATAATTTAAAAATTTTTTTTTAATTTTATTTTTATTATTTGCCCAAGGGGTACAGGTCTGTGAATCATCAGGCTTACATCTTTCACAGCATTCACCAAAGCACAAACCCTCCCCAATGTCCATAACCCATCCACCCTATAATTTAAAAATTTTTAAAAGTAGTTTATCTTTCTTGTTCCCCTTTTTTTTCCAAGCAATTACAATATAGTAACTTATAGCTGAAGTCACATAATTTTGTTTTTGTAGAAAACATAATGTGTTGAAATGACAGGGAATATAGCTCAGCCTGTTTTTGTAATAATAAGTTTAATGTAGCATTTTTATATTAAAAAGAAATGTTTTTCTCTTTACAGAGGTGTAAGTATCTCTCATAAAAATATATTAGAGTTCCATCATCCAGATTGTTTATCAGTGAGCAATAATATTTGTTCTTTCAATTAATGTTTATTTAATATACCATTAGTTCTAAGCTCTCCCAGAGATGTAAATGCACATGACAAGGTATCACATTGATGAAAAAAAAAAAAAAGAAAAAAAAGAAAAACAAAATAACCAAACAAACCCAATATGCGGTGCTCAACTAGCTCAGTTGGTAGAGCATGAGACTCTTAAAAACACAACATGCAATTTTTATGAAAAATTAAAAACTATGATCTAGCTAATAGTGCTTTCAGAATTCTAAGGGGACAAAACTAGCTAAAATTAGAATTTGGAAATTGGAAATTAACCATTAATTCCCTAAGTATTTTCATAAAATTTTATAGTAGCTGTGTAGTTGGAGGTGGTTGAAGGTGAGATGATATAGTAGACAGCTTTCACAGATGGTCCTCCAAAATCCCCACCTCTTGGTATTTATACCCTTATTCTGAGTGTGAGCTAGGGCTAGTGACTTGCAAAGAGCATAAGGCTAAGTGATGAAATTTTACTGGTATAATTAGGTTATAAAAGACTGTAACTTTTAATCTTTTTTGTGTTCTCTATTTTTTCTCAGCTTGTACACTTTGATTAACAAACAAATAAAAAAATCAACATCTACCATGTTGGAGATGCTCATGCTCTTTGAAGAGCTGAGAGTGAATCTGACCAACAAACATTGAAGAGCTTAGGCTGTCAAATCAACAGTCTGTAAGGAGCTGGATCCTGCAAAGAACCTCAGAGAAATCCTGGAAGTGCAACCTTCCCCATTTGACACTCTAGAAGAGACTACAGCTCCAGCAGCCTTTAATTGCAGCCTTTGAGATAGTCTGAGCAGGGAACCCAGATAAGCCATGTCTGAATTGTGGAACTTCAGAAAGTACAAGAATGAATGTTATTTCAAGCCTCCAGGTTTTGGGGGGTAATAGTTCCGTATACAGCAATAGATAACTAATAGAGGTAGAAAGAGTTGGGGTTGCAAGAATGGGCATAACAGGAATGTGCGAGTTGAGGAAGAACATTTTGGATCAACAAACAGCATGAACAAAGACAAGGAAGAGGGAATTATCTTTGTGCTAAAGTAGAGAAGGTATACCAGGGAATACTGAGGAAGAAAAACAGAGATATAAACTGTAACAATCTTGCAAGTTAGGACCTGAAAGACACATTAGTAATAATACAGATAGCAATAATACCTAGCATTTAATTGTAGTTAATGTAGTTAATGTTTAACTTTATTAATATATATATTTCATGATTTGTTGAGCATTTTATGAGCATTATTTCATTTGATCATCATTATCATTCTTTGAGAAAGTGATACTTCTTATTTTGCTTACAGATGTGCAAACGGGGGCTCAACTTACTTATTCTGAGCAGTTTTCATCTGGAAAGATCTTAAACATTGTTTTTTCTACTAGCATAGTGGAAGAAATCTCTTGGTTCTGTATTTATTCAGCTGTTATTTAAGTATGTTTCAAATATGCTGATACAGTCTCATGATCACATAGATATTTCTTTTGTCAAAAATAACTGCTTAAATGATTAATGCTTTAATGATTAGGGCACAAGAATTTTACAGATTTTAAACTCACATTCAGTTAGGTTAGCTTAATAGAAGTTATGCAATTCTCCACATTAACTTTCCATTAAGAGTGGGCGCCTGGGTGGCTCAGTGGGTTAAAGCCTCTGCCTTCGGCTCGGGTCATTATCTCAGGGTCCTGGGATCGAGGCCCGCATCGGGCTCCCTGCTCAGCGGGGAGCCTGCTTCCCCTCTCTCTCTCTGCCTGCCTCTCTGCCTCCTTGTGATCTCTCTCCTTCTGTGAAATAAATAAATAAAATAAAATAAAAACAACAACAACAACAAAAAAAACTTTCCATTAAGAGGTTCTTTCTATTTCTACATATTTAATGCTAGGGATAAGTCATTATTTTAAGGAGAATAATATATGGGAAACATCTTACTCATTGTTTATCAGTGGAACTTTATTTTTCATTTGATCAAACTGATTCACTATTAAAAATTATTGTACTTTTAAAAATTTGATAGAAACCGCTGTTAAGAATCAAATTCATAAGAAGAAAAGTAAGAGAGGGGAGCTGAATAGTGTCTCTACTCTGCCAACTTGAGAATTCCAAGTCACAATGAGAATAAAGCTGACTTGTGAGAGAGTTGCAGAGATAAAGTTCCTCTGCAAAATATAAGTACAGGGTTTAAGATTAGAGAAGTGAAATGCTTTTAAGTGATATAGTAACAATTTTGGGTTCAACTCAACTATAGCAAGATAAAAGAATTGTGATCACTTTGGATAAGGAACTGCTAGTACAAGAGTTATTTATTTATATTTAAGTTTATAGTAAAGCTGCTTAAAATTATGGCAAAAGGAGGCTATACAGGAAGAATTTTTAAAAATTAAATGCCAACAAGGGAGATCCTCTGTTGAATTTTTTTTTTAAAGATTTTTATTTATTTATTTGACAGAGAGAAAGAGAGCACAAGTAGGCAGAGCGGCAGGCAGAGGGAGAGGAAGAACCAGGCTCTCTGCTGAGCAGGGAGCTGGATGTGGGGCTCGATCCCAGGACCCTGATCATGACCTGAGCCAAAGGCAGCTGTTTAACTGACTGAGCCACCCAGGCTCCCCCTCTGTTGAATTTCTAAAACAAATGCTTACTATTATCCGTTTATCAATTCAGGTACAATAGTAACTTGATTAAAGAAAGTTCCTCAGCATTTCAGAAATGTAAAAGACCTGTCTAGTTACTGTATAAGTTAGAGTTATCTTATTGCTTATTGAGCAAGTGGTAGGGACATTAAAAGGAAAGTTGAGTTGGATTATTTATCATAGAGCTGCTGGAAGATAATCTTTTAAGACTATAAAAATACTCAACAATATCTTGTTTTACTATGAGGTGTTGCAAGTGTATTTTTCTTCTTTATAGAGATAAACTTGTATGAGCAAAAAGAAGCTATGAAAAAATAATATTAAGTTTTTAAAGATACTATCAATATTTTATTCAGTCTTCTCCATCATGAATATTGTACTGATGTTTTAACTGTCACTTGTTACCTTTTTATTCATTTAACTAATTGATCAGTGAGGTGAAATTAAAGAGAGATATTTAAATCTTTCTTCAGGTAAAGAGAGCTGAAAATAGCATGAATATTACACAAGATCATGTGATTTGGAATAAATAAGTATGTTCCAATGCTAAAAAAAAAAAAGCAGAGAGGTCCTTATTGTTCTCTGCTGTATGAAAAAATAAAACTAAAAGCTCTGGTCATGAAGAGGTGATTTATCCTGTGCAAGGCCCATACTTCATTTTTGCCCATTTCTGATATGCTTACTAAGACACATTTGAAATTTGGTGACTGGCTTTTATCAGCGATGATGTGTTGGGTTGGTATTCTCTGAGAATTTTATGTCTACACATACATGCAGCACAGTGTGATAAGGTTGTATTAAACAGGACAGAGTGCTCTTTTAGGTTGTGAGGCTAAGTGTATCTTCCCAATGACTGCATTTTCTGCGTTTTCTCCGGCCATCAGCCTTTAATGCCGGGTGGTTTAAGGCCCCTAGGGGAGAATTTCTGATACTGTGGCACGTGGAGAGTGAGAAGAAAAGGTTGCTGAGTTGAAGCTTCTTTCCAGGGATCTCAACTCATATTTACCGAATGTGGCCCTTCAGGCAGGATAAAACCTGTAGTATAAGACTGCAAGTCAGACACTGTCTGCCATCCAGCGATCTTTTCTGAGGAGTCCTTCCCTCTCAGCCTTCTCAAGGAGTAACTGTTTTTCCACTCCAACCCTCCTCCCTCTAGACTGGTTCTAAAGGCAGGAGAGGTGCCTTATTGTTTTCCATCCTCGTATCCAGACTACTCTCTCCCTCCCCCCTAAAACTCCCAGCATTGGACTTCTTGTCATCAAAATGTATCATCCACCATTCCTAACCACGACTGTCATCTGCTGTTCCTGCATTTCCTTACACTTTTTAATTCCTGGGTCACTGTCCTCTCCGGTTTCTGTGTTAATGCTGGGTGACTTTGAAATACATGTAGATGATTCTTGCAAAAACCTGGCCTCTCAGTTATGTCAATGGCTCTTCCATTATTTCTGTTCTTGTCTTCTCTTCTGAAGTCAGGCATTCCCATGGTCATATATCATGGACCTTGCTGTTACCATTGACTGCAAGCCCTCCACTATCTAAATTTTATCCAGCCTACTCTCACCTCCACTTCCCAAGTTTCAAAGTAACTCCCACCATTATTCTGGTGCTGGCAATCATTTGGCTCTGCTATGAGATGCTTAAAGAATCCTCAGGAACCACCCCTACTTGAAGGCACTCACATCCTTCTCTCCTGTGCCCTCACTCTCTCAGTACTTTCTTTTAGGAGAAAAGAGTTGACCTTGAAGGGCACGTATATTTTCTTATAGATAAAAAGCTCATTGTGATAACCATACTCTGAATGAGCAATGCCGTCTAGATTATATATTTTTTAAAGTTTTATTTATTTATTTTTGGAGTGAGAGAGAGAGAGTGGGGAGGAGGGACAAAGGGAGAGGGAGAGAGAATCCTGAGTAGACTCCCCACTGAGCAGAAGCCCAACATGGGGCTTGATCTCACAACCCAAGATCATGACCCCAACTGAAACCAAGAACACGCAGCCAACTGAGCTACCCAGGTGTCCCTTCTAGATTAACATTTTTAAAAACACATAGGTGTTTTCATTTTTAAAATGGGGAATTGTTGATATGATCCACTTTTAGACATTAAAATAAAATTTAAGTACACATTTTAATTTAACCATATATTCAGAAGAGTTACCTTATACTGCTATGGTACTATATATACATGTCACTACTTTTACTCTTTCTTCATTCACAGGTATAGAAAACATTTTGCAAACAATTTTAAAAAGAAAGTCTTTACCATGTTATTACCTAAGAAATCAAAACTTCATTGTAATTCAAGATTATCATCTCTTTTAAAAATATCCCCTTACGTCTATCAGTTCATTAACTCACATCAATTCAAATACAAACCCTCATGAGAACATTTATCCCATAACTTTTTTTTCAAAATGCTATTAATATTTTCTGATTATGCAGCAGAAATCTGAAATGTCCCTGGAGTCCCTAAACCTGCCTTAATTGATTTGTGTGTAAGGCAAGCTAAATTCAGACACGCATTCATCACAGTTGAAGTATTTCCTTTTTTTTTTTCTTCAGGCTGAAGTGTGTCTGAAGAGTACAAGTGCCACTCCAGCTTACTCACATTTGCAGGCAGCCTGCATACAGAGGATTCTCCAGCACTCACAAGGTCACAGCACCAACACTGCAAGAAGGCACCAAAGCTGTGTGTGCTCTGCATCAACCTCCCCCTCCCTCATCCTCTCAGTGCTCTTTCCTCTCTTGTCCTGGTCACAGAGTCCCAGAAACCATCATCCTGACAGCTTCCTCCATGTCTGTGAGCTGATCTAAAGCTGCATTTTCACTTTGTTCCGGGGATGGCTTTTTCATTCTGCCGCCTCTGTTTCCTCCCTGCTCACCTCCTCACCAGAAAGAATATAAGTGAAGGATGAGAGCATGGTAATAAAATATTCTTTTCTTTCTTTATCAAAGGCAAGTCGTAGATTCACAAGGTCAGAGTTCTGAATTTTTTTTTCTAAAGGACGTCAATTCAAAAGTTCCTTGAGGTGTCTGCAGTAGAATAAGTATCAATTGGAAGGCTTTAATGCTTTGAAACTTTACATTCCTTTGTCTCCGAAAGCAATTTTATTAAGTCAAGCTTGCTATTTACCTCAGACTTGCCACTCTATGGGGTATGAAAAAAGGATTAAGCTAGACCCAATTAGATGCTGGAAGTTATTACATATTCCATTAATAAAAGGCTTCCTACTTGGTAAAAATGAGATATAAAATTTGTGAAATAAGCATATTATGGTGCTCTTCAGAAGCTAGCTCAGTATTATATGGCTTTTCAGTGCTTTTATTTCTAGGTAGATAGGGAGATGCATTAAAACACTAGGCGACTGCCCATATTGATATAATTTGAAAGGTATACAAACTTCTTTGTCTATAAATCTCTCCTTCCCAAGGACTTCTTAAAATTCTTGATTTAAATTCTTGATTTGCATGATCAAGACAGTGAAGTTAGCTTTTAATATGCTGATATTATTGAGATGCATTTAAAAATCATTAATAATTTAGCTCAAGTATGTTGATGAGAATAACTAGCCCTGAGGGTATAAGATAGACTACTACTAATTTTCTGTGTTTAAGCTAAGACTGGAATCAGAAAATGTGAGCCCTATAGGGACTCTGGAGAAAAGGTAGCCTGGTAACGAGGAAGCAATATAGTAGCTTTGAATGATTTTGAGAAGAGAATGCTCAAAATGACTTAGAGAGGAAGCAAATACTAACTTTATAAGTCCATTGGGCAGTTATTCAACTTAGCTATTCTAATGTGCAGTTAATAATCATTTTTATAATTGATTTTGTCTAAGATAACAGTTTTAACAGTTGCTGAGAGAGAGGAAGGAAGGAAGGAATTAAAATTCAAAGGGTAGCATTAGTGGGCAGAGCAAAGCAGAAGGTGATTTCAGGCAGATCCTGCAAACCTATAATAAAAAAGACAACATAAGCCTTTATCAAATGCAATCTGATAGTAAACAGCCCAAAGTGGGGCTCATCTGGTGGAGGACTGCGAGGCTATCTGAAGGCCTTGGGATCATGGCCTCTTGAAGTCTCCCTCCTGGCTGGCTGCGTGTACCTTGAGACAGCACCACAGAACTCCAGGGTTCTATGAGATTCAGTTAAAAACCACTAAATCAGTGAAAGTTCTTCTTTTTGAGATAATTTTAGATCAATATTGTTTTCATTTAAGATCAGGGAAACACTTTTTTTTCTACTGCAAACTGTGTTGTACCCCAACTTTATTAACATGTTTCTATCACTGTTTTTGTGAGTTAGATTCCTAGAAGAGGGATTATGATCCATATAATAATGTTATTTTATTTGTAGCTGCTAGCTTATATTTAATCAACTAAAATCCCAAAGCCTTTTGCCTGCTGCCATGTCAGTTTTCTCCATTTGGTATTTGCATAACTGAAATGTTGATCCTTCCCTTCCTTAAATGGAAGATTTATTACCAACAGAGCTACTGGATTTCACAACGGCTGTGAGTATTTCACATGAAATACATGAGTCTTTCACAACAATGGCTCGTCCAACAGTTTCCTCCAGAATTAGGCAGAACTTTCCCTCCAGTCAGGCAGTGTGGAAAACTGTGGGACTCTCTGGTGGGGGTGGACTAGCGTCACCTCATTGAAGAGAACAAAGCTGTATACATGTTCTCTGTAATCATGCAAATCCCAATGGGCATTTTGAAGGAAGGGTCAGGGCTACCCATGCCCTATTCGCCCTCTGGATTTGACCAATCAGATAAGTGGTATCCTCTTTCCAGTCAGGAAGAGTGAATTAGGTGGCAAGGATATGCCTCTGCCTAGAGACCAACACCATGATAAAGGAAGTTTCCCCCTTGTAGGCTGATCCCTCATCAGTTCTTAAACATGTGACTGGAGAGGGGAGTAGAAGTAGGGTCAGCCAAAAGGAAGTATTTGTTATCATTAAAATGGGAGAAAGGGTATTGCACTAACTGATATAAGAGGGACTACGTTTAGGAATTCCTGACTCACATACATATCTCCATAATACTATTCCGCTAGTTGTAGCTCATGTTTAGGTCTCAAATCTGCCCAGTTGTGTCTTTCTGTGGGCCTTGTTTTCTCAAGTCTTGTCTGCTCTGTAGTTCTCTGATATTGAGTGACAGATCTACTTCTTCAGAAACGCCCTAGGATTATAAATAATAATGTATTCCCAAGTGTTTCTAGGGATCCAAAATTCACAGATCTTATTACTCTGTTTTTGAAAATTATATTTCCCCCTCCCCTAGATTTTTGACATTTCTCTAGTTTTCTGTTGTTTTCTTGAAGCTTGCTTAAATTATACTTTTTGATTCCACACCCTAAATGAATTGGATATGGAGGTGAACACTTGAATGTATTAAAGGCTGGATTTCCATAAAGTTAATTGATTTTATCTATAATCGGTATGGACAATATTTACCTATAATTATTTTAAATCAAAATAATATGGGCACATGGGAAAATACCCATTAGTGTTGCATGAGTGGTTTCTGATAAAAAAGGACCAGTCTCCTGCCTTATGCTTCCTAATCTTATTCCCACCCCCCAGAGGCAAACCTTTTCCACCACTTATGTTTTCAGTTTTTGGTGACCATCTTCATAACTCTAGATAATATGTTTATGCCACCATTTCTAAACTTAATCACTTTAAACACTACCTAATGGCTTCCTATTTTGAAAGAGGGAAATTTAGTTCATATCTTTGTGGTCCCATATCTTTCCTCTCTATATTTTTAATCCTTACATTTCTTACTTTAATTCTTTTCTGGTTTAGTTTTGTAACTGTAAACATATCCCTGTATTTCTTGCTCCTATCATTTTAATCAACAAATGATATCATTTTATATAAGATAGTTTTAGCATTATTCTTCCCTCCATATTTTCTACCTACTTTTATGGCAGCTGTAATTTTACTTACTTTTCCTTTTTACATTGTCATGGTTGTCAGCATCTACATTCTGAAAACCTGTAAGTTAAGTCTTCATGTTGTATTTATGGATTGGCTATGAATGTTCAAAATTAATAACTCATATGAATTTTGACTAAGAAAAATGATGTAGTTCATAGTTTTTGTTATTTAGTTTTTGTTTTCTGTATTGCAGAAGATTTTAAAAAGTTTATTGACTATTTATTATAAAGTTTATTGAGCATTTCATTTCTTAAGCATATTTTTAACCTTGTAGTATTACCTATTCTCTGCCCATTCCTTCTGATAACATTTAATTTTTACTTTATGAATTAAATATATTCTTATATCTGTTGAGTATTTGAAGTAGAATTTTATTTAGAAAGTTCTCTTTCTTGAATTAACTCTACTTCAGGGTTTTTTTTTTTCCCCAGAATTTTTTTTAAAAGATATTTTTTACCTCGTTATTTTCCTTTTATGGCTTTCCTCCTATGTCTAGCCATCCTTGATCATTCACACACCTGTTTGTCCTTGAGTAAACCACATACATTTGTTCTAAGGCCTCTTGTAGACTCTCTCTTCTGAGTGTTATTCTTAATTAGCTAGGTCACCAGGGTTGACCTGATATTTTAGGGATATCAAGCTACTGGTTTTTCAAATGCAAGCATCAGGAGGATTTCATCTTACTGTACCACCCTCCTTACAAGAAATTGTCAGGCTTCCCAGCTTATGTGTTCAATTTATTAGGGATGAGCTCTCTGATGTTTTGCTTGTAGTTAAACCCTGTTGTTTAACTCCTGTTTTACCCTAATGCACTCTGCATTAGGGGTAAGAAAGAGGAATCAGGTGTTCAGATTACAGATCTTCAATTAAATCCCCTGTTTCAGGCTTTGCTTTAATTCCCCAGCCTCATTCTTATTTGTGAGTCCTAGCCGGGAGCGTCTCTGTCACTACACTACATGGACGTCTCCTCTTGCCTGCAACCCTTGGAGGGTATGTACTTGTCTGCTGCTTGCTTCCTTGGGGATGTTTCCATCTGGCAAAACTGTCCCATCAGCATTCCAGCTCTTGGAAATTTATGAAATGACCTCAATCCTGATGATGGTGACTTTAGCTTTCTTCACTCTTTTGTTCTTATTCCAAATTTATTTTTATTTTCTCATTTCAGTGAGATTTGTGTTTTCTGCCATCTTGAGAGTTAATTTGCTAATTTATTCTAAATGTTATCAATCTTGGAAAGGAAACCATTTTAAAAGTGTGTTTTTAAACCTTCATTTTATCATGAATAAGTTGAAACATGTTTATTCTTCATATGGACCATGGAAATTATTTAGTTTATTTTGCTGACAACTTTGTGTGTGTGTGTGTGTGTGTGTGTGTGTGTGTGTGTGTGTGTGTGTGTGTGTGTGTGTGTGTAAGGTGGGAGGCAGGTGAAATGTGTAACTGAA
Source organism: Ailurus styani (assembly GCA_002007465.1). NCBI lineage: Eukaryota > Metazoa > Chordata > Mammalia > Carnivora > Ailuridae > Ailurus > Ailurus styani. The sequence goes on from LNAC01000757.1 coordinate 558,620, forward strand.
AATTACTCTGTGGTGAAGCTTCTAATATGGGGAGATTTTGCTGAAACCTCCTGTTTACCAAGTTTTCTAGGAATCCTCCCTCTGACTACCACTTACTGGCTCAGAGATAATTCAAGCTAGACTTAATTGAATCCTGATTTAAACTAGACCCAATAATGAAATCCATTTTTGTAAAACCTGGAAACAGTAGCAAATTGCTGTTTTAGTTGTCGTGAAGCTGGTCATGTGAGTCTGAGAGGTGCAAGGAACCATGCCTGTATTTGTGTGGATGAAGTCAGCCTGAAAGAAAGCAGCTGACTTTTAGGGAGAAATGAAAATGAGCTATCAGACAAGAGAGGGTCCTAGTAGCATTTGTATTTCTCGTTCTGGCTGTTGTAGTTGTCTGTGAGGTTGAATCAATGCAGGCTCTTACACTTTAGCATCCAGGCCAAGAACATTTCCTTCTCACTGAAGTAGCCTACATTTCCGTCACATGCACCTAAGGGTTCTGATTTTAATTCACAGTGCAGCCATCATTTCAGCCTCTCAGAAACATATGCAAATTGACTCATAAATAATTTATTCATAAATAATTCCAACTCTGCCCTCTATATTCCCTCCCTCAAGACCCAGGTATAGAAAACATTTCATAAAATAACCAAGTGGTTCTAATACTATGAGTGACACACAGACATATAGAAACAGTGATTCTTAGATCCACTTATCTTTTAATAGGACAGTACAAAACTTTCAAGTTATTCAAAGTAATTAAGATGTGTAGTATAATCTGAAGTTTAAAGATGGGGATTAGAAACTAATTCAAAACTGTTCTTTCTTTCTTAAGATTTTATTTATTTCTCAGAGAGAGAGGGAGAGAACACAAGCTGGCAGAGTGGCAGGCAGAGGCGGAGAGAAAAGCAGGCTCCCCGCTGAGCAAGGAGCCCAATGGGGGACTCAATCCTAGGACACTGGGATCATGACCTGAGCCGAAGGCAGCCGCTTAACCGACTGAGACACCCAGGCATCCCAATTCAAAACTATTCTTGCACATAGTTAATAACTAGTATTTTCTGTGTTTTTTCTGGACTCAGTAGAGAAGGTGATTGGTCAATTATTTGAACTTTTCTTTAGAACTGAGCTACTCTGTTAAATCTCTTCTAAAATAATGAAATCAATTATCTGGGTTGTTGAGCAGGTGTTAGCCTGGATTCTCTAAAAATAAATCATGTCAGGCTAATCTGAATTTTTTGATGAAGTAACTAAGTTAATTTATGAAAAGGCATAATTTATCTTGATTTTAGTGATACTTTTGATAAAGCAGCTCCCAAAAAGCTTGTGAATAAGTCCCAACATACTGGCATTAGCATAGGATTGCTGAAATAGATGACTAACTGGCAAACTAGAGAAGGTAATAATACATAGACAGTAATTCTTTAGGGCAGAGTTGACAAGCAGGTTTCCCATGGGCTCAGAGTTCGGGAATAATTTAAATAAGATTTATATTGCTAATTTAGCAATAGGCTCACAGTGTGCCAGCAATGCAATCTGCTGATGACTCAGAGATAGTAGTCTGAAATTCAGAGGAAGATGGGCAACAGGGATGGGTAAACAAGTAGGTCCTCCAAATGAGATCAGAATCTGAATATCAAATTTCAGCTAAAGGAGCAGCTCTTTAACTGAAGAGTGGTACACCTGAGGTAGAGTCAGGTGGCTATGTGGATACAGGTACTAATCATTAGACGTCCCCATTATGTAATGGACTGTGTTCTTCTTCTTCTTCCTTTTCTTTTTAAAATATTTTATTTATTTATTTGAGAGCAAGACAGTGAGCATGCTCGAGAAAGCATGAATATGAGTGGAAGGGAGGTCAGAGGAAAAGGAAGGCTCCCATGGAGCGGGAACCCCTGGACCTGGGCTCCATCCCAGGACCCTGAGATCATGAGCTGAGCCTAGGGCAGATGCTTAACAGACTGAGCCACCCAGGCACCTCTCGGCTCTCTTCTACAACTGAAAAGCTAAAGGCTGGGGGTGGTTTGTGATCCTCTATTAATAGTTTAAGCACTCCCATTGTTGTATAAGATTTCTGAGCTTCTAATTCCATCAAGTGTTTGCCAGAAGAAAACTTCGGTGTCCTGTCACTTAGCCCTCTAATGAAAGTGAGCACTTCTCATTCTGCTTTGAGATGCATGGAGATCTCTTTATTCTCAATGGTAGCATATGATACAATGAAGCCAATCATTCTGAAAAATCAGGACTCCCCAGATAATACTCTAAATGCTTTTCCTACTGGTTGATCTCTTTGGTGGCTTCTGATACATGGGTCTCAAAAACTTCCCTTAATAGGGCTGTTCCTGGCAGCAGTAGCAGGTTCTCTACTGGGAGTGATGCCCAGAATTAATTCTCTGTGGCGACTCTTCTGTGACAAAAACCCAGCCCATTCTCTGTATATCTCACCACTGTAATCTCTCATGAACTCTATCAAATCTACAGGGGTTGATCACTATCTGTTATAGTCCTAGATCCTTTCTTTGGCTGTTGAAAAGCTCAATATCAGACTTCATCTCTAGTCCTCTCTAAGGGTAACTGATAGTAACATCTGAAATTTACCCTCTAGTTTCCATTTCATGAGAAATTTCACAGCTTTCTGAAAAGAACTAAAGTGGTACAGGAGTCTTTAGCACCTTGCTTCTCAGAGGGTGTTCTTCAGACCAGCAGCATTGTCATCATCTGGGATCTTGTTAGAAATGCAGAATCTCGGTCCTTTGCCATTGAAGTAGAATATACACTCAAAATGATTTCCGGGTGGTATGTATGCAGATTAAAGTTTGCGTAGCACTGCTTTAGAGTTGTTTTAGGGACAGACTAAGAAAAGTGACTTCAGTGTCACATGGTTCAAAATTGACAGCACACTTTAAACTTCAATTATATTTTTGTTCCTCTCTACCATACTGCAAGTATATATATAAAAGGGAAAAATAAGGAAATGGGCTTGTCAATGCTTCAGATGATTATATACTCTGGTTCCTGGGGCTTAAAAATGCGCCCTACCTCTGGTATATCTAGCAGTAGAAGGATGTGGTTATGCAGGCTAGGACATACCAGGTAGTGAGGGAGAAGCTGCTGGAAACAGGACAACGCTGTGGAATGTTTTTGGACAACTGCCGTGGTACAGGAGGACCCCAACTGAGGTTGTGTGGTCTTGTGTATGAGCAAAGAACATGAGATTCATTGTCCAGGTGAGTGCAGAGTCCCCCCGCCCAGCCCCATCTCTGCCATGCTTGAGCACATAGTGGTAGAACAAAATTGACCTATTTCTTCTCATTTCATTGTGTCTTCAGGGTCACAGCTTAGAGATTTGGAAGGGTAAAACCTCATTTAAAAATCAGGTTGTTTCATAGTCAACTTTGTTCTAAATCAAGGAAAATCATGCATCTGTTTTACAAATCCTCACAAGCAATGCTATATTTGGTTCTAAATATTGAGTGTAATTAAGGAGTTTCAAATTGGTGAATGATACTGAAAATGACTGTAAAATTTATTCAAAAATCAGAATAACTATTTTTTTTTGTGAGGGAAGATTCAAAATGAACAAATTTATGTCTGGAAAATACATTTTAAAACAGGCTGAGGAGATCTGATTGCATCTAACAATTTTATATGGCTAGTATAGAAATGATTGCATAAAAAGAGAAAAGAATAACCATCCTGAAAACCTGAACTGAGGGACAATACCAGTTTCAATTGTTTAATTTTGTGGTTGGGGTAAAGCGTGTCAGCTCCAAAATGTAAGCCCATAAACTGGAAAAACTCTTGAAAAGTAATCTAAGTCAACATATAAATTGCTTAAGGAAATATGAATGTGGGAATTGTATTATCGAATATTTAAAATTGTCTCAAATTCACTCTTCATTTCTTTTCTGGAATTTTTCTCATAAGGTCACTGCTCCACTAGAATTCCTTTTCACTGACTGCTCCCTTGTTAAAAATCTCTGTCAGTGCATTTAGAACTCTTATTTTCTTTTAATTGTTTTCTCCAGATTAATTCATTATGACCTATAGGAATGTAGCTTCTCCTGATTTTTTTTTTTCTATGCCTACTGTTTTGATCAGGGTAACAAAGTCTAGCTACTGAATATGCAAACCTGGGAAATTTAGAAATTCCCTTTAAAAAGGAGGAGAAGGATCCAGCATATGAATAGTAAAATAATATTTTTAGACCCTGTTATAATGACACTTCAATACAGTTACTTGTTTATACTTCAAGTCCTCTTACTGGGCTCTGATTTTCTCAACACAAAGATTATTCCTACATTCTCCACAGTCTAGCAGAGTGAAGAGTATGCAGCTCATGGAAAGTGATTGCAAGAGTTTGTTGAACAAATACAGTTGGAGAAGAGGTTAGCATGCAACAGTACAAGTTGAAAATACAGTTTTATAGGCATGTTTGACATCAACTAGCAGTTTTAGTGAAAGGTACAAAAAGCTGTAGATCACAACCCACCTACTGGAAGTCCATGGGCCAGCAGCTTCAATAGCACTGTGGGACTTGTTAGAAATGCAATCTTGGGCCCATTCTGGACTTAGAATGAGAATTTCAGGGAGGTCTCCAGAGGATTGGTTAAGCACATTCAGGTTTGAGAAGTATCACTATAAACTGAACAAACAATAATTTTCTTCTGTGGTCAACAATGTAAAGGGATCCATCACTCAAGACATTTCATATTTCTTATAACACTTTTGTCACTGTTCCCTAAGATTTGATTATACAGTATGTGCTATAGCATAGAGAAAAATGCCAATTGGACACTGAAAACAAACAAAAATGAAGATCTGTGGACAAGTGAAGTACAGATTTAAGGTACATAGATTTCTGAGGATGCGAACTATGTTCCCAATGAATCTCCAGGTCCTAGCAGTAAACCTGAAATATAAATGAAGTTCGATAAACATTTAATAAATAAATTAATAAATTTAATAAGTTAGTGAATGAATTTTAATGAACGAATGAAGGAAGCCCATTGGCCTGTTATGGTGCTTTTCTTAGAAGCCTTGTGCAAGCCTTTTTTTTTTTTTTTTTTAAATAGCCTCTCAGGTGCCTGGGTGGCTCAATTGTTAAGCGTCTGCCTCCAGCTCAGGTCATGATCCCAGGGTCCTGGGATCGAAGCCCACATCCAGCTCCCTGCTCGGCGGGAAGCCTGCTTCTCTCTCTCCCACTCCCCCTGCTTGTGTTCCCTCAGGCTGTCTCTCTGTCAAATAAATGAATAAAAAATCTTAAAAAAAAAAGTAATAGTCTCTCATATATTGGCTTTCATGATGAAGTAGTTTTGTTAGTTATCTTAACCTTGCTTAATGGGTGGTTGGGAGTCTTCTGTATATCCATCATATTTCCATGTCTTCCTCACTTATGCTTATTAACAGACTGCATTTGTTCTTGCTTCTAGATTAGTAACTCCTTATTGGTTTGAGGTAATTCTGTAAGGTGTTTACCTGTTTGCTACTGATTAGCAGAGATCTTTTAGGTGGAAATGACTTGCTTCTGTTAACCTGAAGCCACAGATTTAGCTTTATTTTCTTCATTTGGAAAAATATTTTGCCTTTTCTGTTTCTCTGAAGTTGCCCCACTACTTCCATTGAAACTTTGAAGCTAGAATGTGGTTTGATATGTGTGGACCAGAAATGGTAGTTGGAGTAGGCAGTGGAACACAGTAGGAGAGCTGGAGGGAACTTTTACTGCATTAGTTAACGTCTTGCTGCCAGGGAGAAGAAACTGCCTGTAGGCAGGAACCAGACATCTGCACAAAGGTGTTATAAACCAGGTTATGCTTAGATAGTTAACTTGTCTGTGATCTGACTTTTCTCTGTGCTCAGCACATTTATTAAAATGTCTCATAATGTATCCTTGTACCTTTACTTTCTTTCAACCCTTATCATTTGTCTCTTTAACAAGGGTGTTGTCCAACTTAATGTCAAGGTGAGAAAGTATCTGATAAAATTCCCAACTTTGTATAAACTTCATAGTAAGAAGTAAAGTTCACAACAAAATATTGGTAGTTGTCCAGGCTTAGCAAAGGCAAATTACCAAGAAAGCTTACATTCTAATTGAGCTAATTTCTTACTAACCCAAAGTCAACTATTGTTAGCATAGCCGGTGATTAAATATGAGAGATAGGGAAATAGGGTCAGGCATGAGACAGAATAAGATTTCCCCCTAGAATTTATATTGATACTAGCTGATGGACATCTGGTTGGGTCACATGAATAAACTAAGCAAACTGTTTTTCCTTTTTTCTTTTTTTTTTAAGGTTTCATTTATTTATTTGACAGAGAGATAGAGAGCACAAGTAAGGAGAGCAGTTGGCAGAGGGAGAGAGAGAAGCAGGCTCTCTACTGAGCAGAGACCCTGATGTGGGGCTTGATCCCAGGATCTTGGAATCATGTCCTGAGCCAAAGGCAGCCTCTTAACCAACTGAGCCACCCAGGTGTCCCGCAAACTATTTTTTCAACCTGATTCCTGGGTCCAAGTATTGAAAAGCAGCTTCGGTTCAATGGAACTTGCTTTTAAATGTCTGCTCACTTACAAAACATTTAGACAAATTTTTATTACCATTTTTGGGAACATTTTTCAAACTTTTATTAAAACACTTTAAGATACAGGTTAGGGAGTTTTGAAACTTTCAAGAAAGAAAGATAACTCTAAAATATAATGATATTTTTGACCTATAATACTATCTTTCTTTGTTGTAGCTTAGTGTCTTCTCTTTCATACATTTTTTTCCAAAAAAGGCTTACACATTTGAAAGTTTGTGATATTGGTATTGTTTTATTTCTTTAACTTGTTGAAATAGCATTGACCTATTAAAATATTCGGACAATTATTTTAGGAGTTTTGTATCTTTGAAGAAATGTCAATTTTATTGATAAGATAAGCCACAAGCCATTTATAACTTTATTAAAGAAAATCTGGGGGGCACCTGGGTGGCTTAGTTGGTTAAGCGTCTGCCTTTGGCTCAGGTGGTTATCCCAGGGTCCTGGGATCAAACCCCATGTCAAGGATGTCTGGATGGGTCAGTTGGTTAAGCAACTGCCTTTGGCTCAGGTCATGATCTTGGAGTCCCAGGATCGAGTCCTGCATTGGGCTTTCTGCTCAGCGGGGAGCCCGCTTCTCCCTCTTACCCTCCCCCTTCTCATGTTCTCTCTCTCTCTCATTCTTTCTCTCTCATATAAATAAATAAAATCTTTAAAAAAAAAAACAAAACAAACCGTGTCAGGCTCCCTGCTCAGTGGGGTGTCTGCTTCTCCCTCTTGCCCTGGCTCATGTTCTCTTTCATTCTCTCTCTCAAATAAATAAATACAATCTTTAAAAAATAAAAAAAGAAAATTTAGATCATATAGAATGTTTCCTTGATGAATCATTAGCCTCAGAATACACTATCCAGCAGGTTATTTGAGATCACAGAACAGAAATTTTACAGATCATATAAAAAGTGCTTAAATGGCATAGTTTATTAACTTAAAATTTCTTCAACTTTTCCCCTACTTTTATACTTTGTAGCAATGAAAAAATGGATGAAAATGATACAGATGCTTGAAAATTAAAATTTAAGAAATAAAAGAAAGGACAAAGAAATTGGATAAGTTAGCACACTGATAGGCTATAAGCCAGTAGAAGGCTGGCCCTTGGAGTAGGCAGTGTTTGGTCTTCTTTCTCTCTCTGCCCCATGAGTCTTCCTTGCTGATGGTGTGGATACAGGAACCAGAGTGGAAGTCTGAGCAAGGAGGCCCATGAACGGAAGGTGTCCTGGGCCAGTGACCTATACTTGTTTATCAGGAAAAAGCAGAGGCCTCAATGCTGGGCACAGCTTGGACTATTGAATGGCCATGGATTTTATTTATGGGTCCAGTGAAGAACATACATGGGGCTAGAATGGGGCTCTCCTCGGAATGACCAATATGTGCCTGTTTCAGAGGTAATAGCTGTCAGATTAGAGGTGGCCTGATCATAACTGGGTCTTTTCACCCCTTGCTATTTATATGTGATACTTTTGTTTGTTCTATTATATGTTATATTTGTGTAATCTACCTTTAACGTGTTTTATAAGTCATTAACTTACTTACACATAGTATGTCTAATAAATTTTGCCTGTGGCTCACCAGCCATTTGTTTTCTCATTCTCTTGACATAGTCTGTGAGCTTCACTTATATTTCATAAACTGCTAGCTTACTTACTCTCTATTCTTGCTATTTCTCATGAGTTTCTTCTAGCCCATTTCTTTTAATTCCTCAGTAGAATGAAACTGCCTTAAAAAAATCCAGCAAAGGAACAATACCATTTACATATGGTGTTTCATTGCTAATACAATTTGATTTTTTTATATTTGAAGGCTGTATGCTTAAGAAAATGCTATTCAAATTTCACTGCAATATAAATCATGTTAGTAAATAATATTAATGTTAACACAGTGCTGTTATTAACAGTATCAACATTAACATGAGGTTAGCGTTAACATGGATGATACACCATGAGAGTTAGGCTCAAGGGTGAAAATACTGATACTGAAAGCCTAGCTGATATCAGACATATGCTGAAGAGTCAGTCACATAACCCACTGAAATAATTCACATACTTTTTTTCCCCCTACAATAAAATAGTTTATTTTTAAAATTCTTCTGTGATCTGGAGGTTTTGTTTGCTTTAAAGGACTAAAGCAACAGGAATGTTCAAGGGATCTCAAGAAACAATCTCTCTCTCTCTTTTAATATTTTATTTGAGAGAAAGAGTGAGCACGAGCTGGGGTGGGAGGGGCAGAGGGACAAGCAGACTGCCTACTGAGCACAGAGCTTATGTGGGGCTTGATCAGAGAACCCTGGGATCATGACCTGAGCTAAAGTTAAGAGGCCCAACCGACCGAACCACCCAGGCATCCTGAAACAATGTTTAATTTGTCAGTTTGGGTGAACATGTTGGTGTGAAAGTGCTTCTTCGTGATCTCTGCTAAAATGTCTCCGTGGCACTGGCTGTCACCTAATTAGTTTCCCTCTGCCTATTCTGCTTTCAAGGGAACAACCAATATGCAGAAACTGATCTGTAAACTTTGAAGTCACCAAGTCAGACTGTTGCTTAGTTTTCCTGCTCATACGCAGTGCTGGGTAGTGGCCGTGTGCCAAGATTTTGGAGTCGGGTTTCACCACTTCAGATTCCAGCTCTTCCATTATCTAGTTGAATCTAGTTCAGTCCTTCCTGACTCAGTTTCCACATCTGTATAATGTCTCCCCAAAGAAAAATATAGGTTATATAAAAGCAGGATAGTCCTACGTCCAAAGATAATTATGAAGGTTAGGCTAAATAATGTCTTGACCTTTTTTTTTTTTAATTGGTTTATCTATTTTTGCGAGACAGCATGAATGGGAGAGACAGAGGGAGGGAGAGGGAGAGAGAATCTCAAACAGACTCCATGCTGTGCATGGAGCCCAATGTGGGGCTCGATCTCATGACCCTGACTGAGATCACTACCAGAGCCAAAACAAAAAGTCAGGAGCTTAACTGACTGTGCCACCCAGGTGCCCCTGTCTTGCTCATCTTTACATAAAATTAGTAAATTTCAGAGTTCAGCAACCACTTCTACTAAATTTCAGGGATTTTCGGACTCTGTGTTGAGGTTCTCTTGCCCGCTATATTCAATTTTACATGTGTTGCAGTTGGAAATGAGAAGGCAAGGTTTTACTTTTTCTTAATGAATGAAGGAAAAATTCACTGAACATTATCACTTTTAGGATACTGAAGCTCCTAATACTTTCATTTTCTTGATTTATTTAGTTAAATGAGATAAGAGAAGTGTTTTTGGTCTATATTTTCCATGTTACTGATGGCCTTTTAAAGATAATTTTAAACTTTTTTACTTCATTTTAATTTTGTACACTTGATATTAAAGTGTCCTTTTGACCATTCATTTAAATAATATTCCAGTATTTCCCTAATCTGTGCAATTATACCCTGCTTAAAGATTTATAGTATATTTTCCTAAGTATCATTTTTATGTTGCTATTAAAATTTTATTGGTATACTATGTCACTACATTTTTCATTTTGTTCTTATTCTATGGAGTTTCATAAAGGGATTTTTAAAGCTATATTAATTTGTTTATATAATAAATATGACTAAAAGAAATGACTTACTGATCATAGTAAAACTTAATCATCTTCTAAGTAAACAGCTTAAACCTAATATTGCTCTTAGTTAATCTGGTAAAGGGAGGCAAGTAAATATACTGTTATTAACTCTTTTAAATTTGGTTCTTGGGAAGTAATCAGCATATTTTACTTATCTATAGCTTGCTCACTTTTCTTATTTTTCAGACTTTCAGAAGAGTTAGAATAATAAATATTTAAAAAATAAATATTAAAAAAATAACAGTATTTCAGTGAATGATTTGGAATGGATCTTCTTGGTAGGACCCATTTTTCAAACAACAGATTTTGAAATGGAAAATGGACTTACCTCTCTGGACAATATCAGAAAACCTATTTTGAATGAACTGATTATTTTTTTACTGAGTTGAGCCAATGTTTTGTCATTATGCAGAGGTGACAACTTTTATCCTTTCAGCATAGAAAACTCCTTTCATTTTCAGAAACTCACATAATCTTCAGAAATGGCATTACATTTTGTGGGGAGGAGTAATAGATATAAATTTTGAAAGACAAAATTGTTTGCTTTCAAAGTGCACCAATTTTTCATTGTTTCCAAGCCTCCCAACTTTGATGACTCTAGAAAAAGGATATCCAACTTTGTTTTTTGTTCTTTTGGGGGGGATTTTTGTTTGTTTGTTTTTATCCTTTCAGCATAGAAAACTCCTTTCATTTTCAGAAACTCACGTAATCTTCAGAAATGGCATCACATTTTGTGGGGAGGAGTAATAGATCTAAATTTTGAAAGACAAAATTGTTTGCTTATAAAGCGTCCCAATTTTTCATTGTTTCCAAGCCTCCCAAGTTTGATGACTCTAGAAAAAGGATATCCAACTTCATTCTTTGTTCTTTTGGGAGGGAGTTTTTGTTTGTTTGTTTTTTATTATTTAAAATTTTTTTTCCCAAAAGAACAGTTTTTACTTGTAGCATATTTCAGAATACAATTTTAAAAGATACACACACACACACATATATAAAACATTCTATCCAAAAAAATATAATACACATTTTCTCAAAGTACATACAGAAGAATCCCGTTTAAATCACGTAAAACAATATATAACAAATATTACAAATTTGAGAAGACTGAAATCATACCAAGTATATTTTCCAACCACAATGGTAGAAAACTAAAGGTCAATAATAAAATAAAACTGGAAATCTACAATATAAATATTTAATATTTAATATGTAAATAGTAAACAACATACCACTGCCAAAGCAGTGGACAAAATAAGAAATCAAACAGCAAATCAAAATATGTCTCAAAACAAAAGAAAAAGAAAACACAATATTTCAAAACCTCTGGGACCCAGCAAAAGCAGATGTTAGAGTGAAATTTATGCTTTAAGTGCTTATATTAAGAAAAAACTTCAAACAAACAACATTACACCACAGGGAACTAGAAAAGGAAGAAACTAAGTTGAAATTTAGTGGAGGAAGGAAATAACAGGAAAAAGAGAAAAACATAGAGACCAGAATAAACAATAACATGACATTGAAAATTAATGAGCAGTTTTTTCAAAAAGCCAAAATTGGCAATGCTTTAACTACATTAACTAAGAAAAAAAGAGAGAGAATGAGAAAGACAAGAATCAAAGACCAAAATGAGAAATGGAAGAGAAAACAATATAGCAGATAACCACAGAAATACATAGTGTGATAACAGATTACTACAAACAGTTATATAGTGGGGTGCCTGGGTGGCTCAGTCATTAAGGGTCTGCATTCGGTTCAGTTCATGATCCCAGGATCCCTGGATTGAGCCCTGCATCTGGCTCCCTGCTCAGCGGGGAGCCTGCTTCTCCCTCTCACACTCCCCCTGCTTGTGTTCCCTCTATCACTCTCTGTCAAATTAAAAAAAAAAAGTCTTTAAAAAAAGTTATATGCTAACAAATCAGATAATTCAGAAAAAAAGAAACATAATTTCTAAAAATGCAAAAGTTACCACAATCGAATCATGAATCCTAGACCAATACCAAGAATGAAAGTGGAATTAGGAATCAAAAATATCCCAGCACAGAAAAGCCCATGGTTTCATTGGTGAACTCTACCAAAATTAAAAAACAAAAATCATGAGTATCAACCTTTATCAAAATCATACAAATAATGGAATAGAGGGAACACATTCAAAATTATTCCATGAGGCCGGTACTACCATGATACCAAAGCAGGATAAAAATAATACAAGAATTTAAAAAAGTCTAGTTTATCCTATGTAAGTATTGCTACTCTATTTTGACATCCATCTGTGTGATAAATGTTTCTCCCTCCCCCACTTCGAATCTGCAGATGTTTTTAGGTCTAAAATGAGTCTCTTGTAGTCAGCATACAGATGGGTCTTGTTTTATTATCCATTCTGACACCCTATGTCTTTTGATTGGAGTGTTTAGTCCATTTACATTTGAAGTAATTATTGATAGATGTGAATTTAGTGCCATTTTATTGCTTGTTTTCTCATTGGAGATTTTTCTCTGATCCTTTCTTAACTTTGTCACTTTTGTTCTCTCCTTTGCACTCAAAGAGTCCCTTTAATATTTCTTGTAGGGCTGGTTTAGTGGTTATGAGCTCCTTTACTTTTTGAATGATAGCCTTGCTGGATAGAATATTCATAGCTGCAGATTTTTCCTATTCATCATGTTGAATATATCATGCCAGTCTCTTCTGGCTTGCCAAGTTTCTTTTGAGAGCTCTGCAGCTAGGTTTATGGGTCTCCCCTTTTAAGTTAGGGATTTCTTTTGTCTTGCTGCTTTCAGGGTTTTTTCTATAGGATTTAATTACAATATGTCTTGGTATTGGCCTGCTTTTATTGATTTTGATGGGAGTCTCTGTTTCTCCTGGATCTGGATGTCTGTTTCCTTCCCCAGATTAGGGAAGTTTTCTGCTATTGTTTCTTGAAATAGGTGTTCTTTTTTTTTTTGATGTTATGTTTGTCACCATGCAGTATGTCATTAGTTTTTTATGTAGTGTTCCACAATTCATTGTTTGCCTACAATACCCTGTGCTCCATGCAATATGTGTCCTCTTTAATACCCATCACCGGGCTAACCCAACCTCCCAAACCCTCCCCTCTAAAACCCTTAGTCTGTTTCTTGGAGTCCACAGTCTCTTATGGTTCATTGCCCCCTCTGATTTCCCCCTTCTTCATTTTTCTCTTCCTTCTTCTAATGTCCTCCATGCTATTCCTTATGTTCTACAAGTAAGTGAAACCAGAGAAAGTGACTTTCTCTGCTTGGCTTATTTCACTCAGCATAATCCCCTCCATCCCGTCCACGTTGATGCAAAAGTTGGGTCTTTATCCTTTCTGATGGCTGCATGATATTCCATTGTATATATGGACCATATCTTCTTTATCCATTTGTCTGTCGAAGGGCATCTGGGCTCTTTCCACGTTTTTTTCCATGACTATTGGGTAGATATGGCCCTTATTTTCACTACATCTGTATCTTTGGGATAGATACCCAGTAATACAATTGTCGGGTCACAGGGTAGCTCTATTTTTAATTTTTTGAGGAACCTCCACACTTTTCCAAAGTGACTGCACCAACTTGCATTCCCAAAAACAGTGTAAGAAGGTTCCCCTTTCTCCACAACCTCTCCATCATTTGTTGTTTCTTGCCTTGTTAATTTTTGCCATTCTAACTAATGTAAGGTGGTATTGCAATGTGGTTTTGATTTGAATTTCCCCCATGGCTAATGATGATGAACATTTTTTCATGTGTCTGTTATCCATTTGTATGTCTTCATTGAACAAGTGTTTGTTCATGTTTTCTCCCTTTTTTTGACTTATCTGTTTTTCAGGCATTGAGTTTGAGAAGTTCTTTATAGATCTTGGATAGCAGCCCTTTGTCTGTAGTGTCATTTGCCAATATCTTCTCCCATTCTGTGGGTTGCCTCTTTGTTTTGTTGACTGTTTCCTTTGCTGTGCAGAAGCTTTTTATCTTGATGAAGTCTCAAAAGTTCATTTTCACTGTTGTTTCCTTTGCCTTTGGAGACATGTCTTGAAAGAAGTTACTGTGGCTGATATCGAAGAGGTTACTGCTTATGTTCCCCTCAAGAATTTTGATGGATTCTTGGCTCAACTGAGGTCTTTCTTCCATTTTGAGTTTATCTTAGTGTATGGTATAGGAGAATGGTCGAGTTTCATTCTTCTGTACATAGCTGTCCAATTTTCCCAGCACTATTTATTGAAGAGACTATCTTTTTTCCACTGGATATTTTTTCCTGCTTTGTTGAAGATTATTTTATTTTAGAGTTGAGGGTCCATATATGGACTCCCTATTCTGCTCCACTGGTCTGTGTGTCTGTTTTTGTGCCAGTACCATGGTGTCTTGTTGATCACAGCTTTGTAATAAAGCTTGAAATCAGGCAACATGATGCTCCCAACTTTGTTTTTCTTTTTCAACATTTCTTTTGTGATGTGGGGTCTTTTCTGGTTCCATACAAATTTTAAGATTCTTTGTTCCAGCACTTTGAAAAATGATGATGGTATTTTGATCAGGATGACGTTTAAAGTATAGAATGCATGGCAGCATAGACATTTTAACGATGTTTATTCTTATCCATGAGAATGGAATGTTTTTCCATCTCTTTGTGTCTTCTTCAATTTCTTTCATGAGTGTTCTGTAGTTCCTCAAGTATAGATCATTTACCTCTTTGGTTAGGTTTATTCCAAGGTATCTTATGGCTTTGGGTGCTATTGTAAATGGAATCAAATCTCTAATTTCCCTTTCTGTATCTTCACTGTTAGTGTATAAGGAAGCAACTGATTTCTGTGCACTGATTTTGTATCCTGCTGCATTACTGAATTGATGTATGAGTTCTAGTAATTTGGATGTGGAGTCTTTTGGGTTTTTCACACAAAATATCATGTCATCTGCGAAGAGAGAGAGTTTGACTTCTTTGCCAATTTGAATACATTTTATTTCTATTTGTTGTCTGATTGCTGTTGCTAGGACTTCCAGTACTATGTTGAACAATAGTGGCAAGAGTGGACATCATTGTCTGTTCCTGATCTTAAGGGAAAGGCTCTCAGATTTTGCCCATTGAGAATGATACTTGCTGTGGGTTTTTCATAGATGGATTTTATGAAGTTGAGGAATGTTCTCTCTATCCCTATACACTGAAGAGTTTAAATCAGGAAAGGATGCTGTATTTTGTCAAATGCTTTTTCTGCCTCAATTGAGAGGACCATGTGGTTCTTCTCTCTCCTCTTAATGTGTCCTATCACATTGATTGATTTGTGAATGTTGAACCACCCTTGCATCCCAGGGATAAATCCTACCTGGTCAGTGGTGGATAATCTTTTTAATGTACTTTTGGATCCTATTAGCTAGGATCTTGTTGAGAATCTTGGCATCCATATTCATCAGGAATATTGGTCTGAAGTTCTTTTTTATGGGGCCTCCTTTGCTGTATCCAATGGTTTTGGACCAATTCTTCATTCTCATTGGTTTCCATGAATTGTTTAAGTTCTTCTTTGATTTCCTGGTTGATCTAAACATTCTTGAGCAGAGTGGTCTTTAGCTTCCAAGTGTTTGAATTTATTCCAAACTTTTTCTTGTGATCGAGTTCCAGTTTCAAAGCATTATGGTCTGAGAATATGCAGGAAATAATCTCAGTCTTTTGGTATCAGTTGAGGCCTGATTTGTGACCCAGTATGTGGTCTATTCTGGATAAAGTTCCATGTGTGCTCAAGAAGAATGAGTATTCAGTTGTTTTCAGGTGGAATGTTCTGTATATATCTATGAGGTCCATCTGGTCTAATGTGTCATTCAAAGCTTTTGTTTCTTTTTTGATTTTCTGCTTAGATGATCTGTCTATTGCTGAGAGTGGTGTGTTAAGATCCTCTACAGTTAATGTATTCTTATCAATATGTCTCATTATTTAATTGGCAGTTGGCTTTTGTAGTTGGCTCATCCCTTGTTGGAGGCATAAATATTTACAATTATTAGATCTTCTTGTTGGATAGTCTCTTTATGAATGATGTAGGGTCTTTCTGTATCTCTGACTACAGTCTTTAGCTTAAAATCTAATTTGTCTGATATAAGAATTGCTATCCAGCTTTCTTTTGAGGCCCATTGGCATGAAAGATGGTTTTCCATCCCTTCACTTACAGTCTGGATGTATCTTTAGGTTGAAAATGTGTCTCTTTTAGACAGCATATGGATGGGTCCTGTCTTTTTATCCAATCTGCAACCCTGTGTCATTTTATGGGAGCATTTAGGCCGTTCACATTGAGTGTGGTCATTGAAAGATATGTTTTTATTGTCATCATATTGCCTGTGAGGGCCTTGTTTATATAGATTGTCTCTGTAAATCTCTGTTCTATATCACTCTTGGGGTCTTTCTTCTTTTAGAGAACCCCCCTTAATATTTCTTGTATTGTCAGCTTGGTGGTAACATAATCTTTTAGACTTTGCTGGTCTTGGATGCTCTTTACCTCTTCTGAATATCAGCCTTGCCACATAAAGTATTCTTGGCTGCATGTTCTTCTCATTTAGTGCTCTGAATATATCTTGCCAGCCCTTTGTGGCTTGCCAGGTTTTTGTGAACAGGTATGATGTTATTCTGATGTTCCTCACTCTGTACATAAGGAATCTCTTCCCTCTAGCTGTCCTTAAGACATTTTCTCTGAATTTATGATTCATGAATTTCACAATCACATGCCTGGAGGTCTTTCTACCCTTGTTCATCTTGGGGCGATGTCCTCTCTGCCTCTAGGACACAAACACTTGTTCCATTCCCCAGATCAGAAAAATTCTCAGCTAGGACTTGCTCAACTATATCTTCTAGTCCTCTCCCTCTCCACCCTGTCAGGGATCCCAGTAATTCTGACATTGGAACATTTCATGGTGTCATTTATTTCCCTAATTCTTTTCTCATGGCTTCTAAGTTGTTTGTTCCATGCCTCCTCCTGATCCTGCTTTTCTATCAGTTCATCTTCTAGATCACTAATTTGATCTTCTGCCTCATTTACCCTAGCTGTTAGAGTGTTTAGATTACATTACATCTCACGGATAGCATTTTTAAGTTCTGTAAGATCAGCTCTTACTTCCCCTGAGAGATTCTATGTTGGTAGTAATGGTTTTCTTCAACCTATCCATATTCTGGATAATTGTTACCCTGAATTCTATTTCTGACATCTTGCCTATGTCCATATCTGATAGTTCTGTGGCAGAGGTTACAGTCTCTGAATTTTTCCTCTGTCGGGTGTTCCTCCTCCTAGTCATTTTGGTGAGAGGTGGTTGAGGGGATGTATAGCTGAAAACTTCAAACACAATCCAGGGAAGGTACACCCAAGAAAGTTTCAGAGCAATTGGAGGTCACCACCAAAAAGCAAGAAAAAAAGAGAGAGGGAAAAAAAAGCCTCAATGAGCCCCAAGAGTAAGATTTTAAAGTACAGCTCAGTGGGTTAAAGCCTCTGCCTTCAGCTCAGGTCATGATCTCAGGGTCCTGAGATTGAGCCCTGCATCAGGCTCCCTGTTCAGAGGGGAGCTTGCTTCTCCCTCTCTCTCTACCTACCTCTCTGCCTACTTGTGATCTCCCTCTCTGTCAAATAAATAAATAAAATCTTTAAAAAAAAGAGATTTTAAAGTACAAAAACAAAATGAACAAAAAGACCAATAAAAGAAAAGGAAAAATAAAAGGAAAAGCCCATCCAAAACCCAAAATAAGATTTATAAAGTATGAAAACAAAAACAAACAGAACAAAAAACAAAAGAATAAGAAAAAAAACCCCACAAAATAAAAAGGGGGGGTGATGGGAAGGAGGTTAAAATCTCTTGATGTGGATGAAGAAGGGTATTTCAATTCTTCCTGGGTGTATCTTATAATCTTTGTTAGAGGATTCAACTTTCCAGAGGTACACAGAAATTAAAACTGGTGTGTGGTGTGTGGTGTGTGTGTGTGTGTGTGTGTGTGTATGAGAGAGCGTGCACAAGAGAGAGGTAGTATTGAATAGGGAAAAGGATTACCTTGAAGCTTATTATCTATATATATTAAAAAAAGAAAAATATAAGTTTTGTACTAAAAAAGTTCAAGTTAAAAAGTTACGGTGGAATATGCTGTATTAAACATCTAGTTGAAATGGTAAGTAGGTAAAAAAAAATAACAAGAATGATGAGAACAAATTAAAAAAAAGAGAAAAAAGTTGTGCCCAGGAAATATACAGGCTGTGAGGCAATACCAGGAGCTTAATATATTGTTTTCTTCTGATGTTGGGGTTATACAGTTTTAAGGGGACCCTGTGGTTGCTGTCCTCTTGTTCTTCCGCTTGTCTTCTGGGGGAGGGGCCTGCCACGTGGTTTTTCAGTCAATCCTACTTGGGTGGAGTTTCCCTGCCCCCAGCAAGAGGCTGGGCTCCCTGGAAACCGGTTTTTCAGGCTGTTGTTCTCTGGAGCTTTTTGTTCTTTGGCAGCTTTTTGCGCCTTTTTGAGGGTCAGAGCAAAGTAAACTGTCCATACCCCAACCTTCGCCTCAGAGAGAAGCCATCGTCTGCTCCCCTCTGGATGGTCCAGAACACACAGACTCCCCCTCTGCGAACTCCGTTGAATATCGCAGCCTCCCACAGGTGGTGTGCGCCCTCAGCCCCCGAACTCAGTGATCGGCTGAGGCCCCCGCTTGTCTCTGTACCCCCGTGCTGCCCAAATCGCAAGTAATACTGGTCCAGGCAAGCCCGGTCCCAGCGGCTGCCATTCCCTGGACTGCTGTCTGGAGCCCAAACTGGGTACCCTCAGCCCTAGTGGCGGTGGAGGCAGCAGAGGTGGCTGTTGTGGTGGCCAATGCCACCAGCCCCAGGGACAGTGGACCCCAGGCTGTGCCAGGCTCTCTCAGACTCAGACGGGTGCTGACTGTGGCCATCCTGGGACTGAGGGCTTAGGTCTGTGCCTGTGGCCACTGAGTTCCAGCAATTGTCCCTTAAGTCCCTTTGTTCTGTTTGGGCACTGTTACCTGTCCCTTCCCCTCTCTCAGCTGGTCTCTGAGCTAATGCTGGTCCTCAAACACAGGGCACTTTCACAATGGGCTGTCACTTTCCAATGGCTAGCTTCTGGTGGCTCCCCCCACCTTCTGTTTATCCTCCAATATCAGTCTGCACAATCCCAAAGCCTCTGTCCACTGATGATCTTCTACCCCCTTAGAGATACAGAAGGGTATAATCTTACATCTCAGGTTGATTTCATGGGTGTTCAGAGTACTCCGGTAGATATCTAGCTCAATTCAGGGGACTGGTTGAAATAGGGTCTCCTACACCTCTGCAATCTTGCCCCCTCCCTGAAATAAATGTTCAACTCCTTTATTCTCTCTTCTTCTGGGACTCCTCTAATGTGAATATTATTACATTCGATGAAGTCACTGAGTCTAAAGTCTCTTCTCATGGTGTATAATTCTTTCTTTTATTCAGCTTCACTATTTTACATTATTTTTTCTTCTGGGTCACTAATTTGCTTCTCTACTTCTTCCATCCTGCTGTTCATTGCATCGAACCTGTTTCCAATCTTGTTTATTACATTCTTCATCTCTGATTGATTCTTTTTTTTAACTCTTTTATCTCTGTGGTAAGGGTCTCACTAATATCTTCTATTCATTTCTCAAGCCCAGTGAGTATTGTTATGATTGTTTTAATTCTTCATCAGATATATTACTTATATTTGTTTCACTTAGATCTCTGGCCATGACCTTATTTTGTTCTTTCATTTGAAATAACTTCTTACATCTTGGCATTTTGTCTAAATCTCTGCCTTCTTCTATGTGTGGGAAAAGCCAGTTTTGTCTCCTGCTCCTGAAAATAATGGCCTTATGAAGAAGAGGTTATGTGGTGCCCTGGGCCTGGCACTTGTAGGAGTAACTCCAGTATGTGCTGTGTGCCCTGTGCTACTGTGTTTTGGAGGCTCTAATCTTAAAGCCAGTTGTCTCCAGAGGTTCTCCTTGCCTGTTGTAGACAGTTTTTGGTCCCTGGCCTGAACGTAGCACATTTCAACTAGGTGTGCTCTGGTCTGCTTATGAATTGAGACCTGACACCAACTTCATGAGAACTGATGCCTTGCAGAACTTTCTGGTTGGGAGACATGGTGTGGGCAGAGGCTTGTGTTGGTCTTCTGGGAGAGGGGCTTTTCACAGCTGGGACTGAGGCAAGCTTGACTGAGAAGGGCAGTCCCACCTGGGCACAGGTGGGTGGGGCTTGTAAGCAAGTTAGTCAGCAAGTGTGGGGGCTCAGCTTCCTCTTGCCAGTGGCTCTGTTTATGCTGAGTGAGTGGGGGAAGGAAATGTCACCGACAAGCTCCCCTATTCTGGGAGAGGTATCTTCATGAATGCTGCCTTCCAAGGATGATGCCTCCTAGGAAGGTTCTCTGGGGAGCTTATTTTTCTAATAGTGTGGATCCTTTGACATCAATGGAAGACCAAAAGAATTTTGAGAATTTTATACCAAAAGAAAAACTGCCAGCTGGGATTTCAAGGGACAGAGACTCTGAGGGCAGAGACATGGATACAGAGGCCTGGGCTAAGAGGAACTCCTTGGACAGAGATACTGGAGATGCTGTCTAGGGGGCTGAGGCAGTGGAACTGCCATTCATTAGTCCTAGAGTGCAGGGCTACTGTTGGGGGAACAGAATATCCTACCATAGAGGATTATTGTTAGACCTTGAAATCTAATGGGTTTTGACTTGTCGGGACCTGTGACTCCTTTTTTTTCCTTTCAATATTTCCCTTTTGGAATAGGAAAGTCTACCTATGCTTGTCTCACCATTGTATTTTGGAAGTAGATAATTTGTTTTCCACGTTATACAAGTCCACAAATGGAAAGGAATTTTGCCCCAGCATGGAGCACACCCAGAGTCTCACCTGTACCCAATTAAGATGATTTAGAAGGTGAGCTTTAAGGCTTTCTGAGCTAATCATATTTAAATGAAATTTTGGACTTAGAATTGATGTTGAAATGGATTAAGGTTTTAGGGATATTGGGTTGGGTAAATGTATTTTGTTTGTGTGAAGGTCATGAATTTTGAGGGAGCGCTGAAGGCAGGCTGTTATTAACTGGATTATATCCAACTAAAAGATATGCCAAAGTTCTAGCCTATAGAATCACAGAATGTGACCTCATTTGGAAATAGTTCATTGCTGATTAATAAGTTAAAATGAGATCATACTGGAGTAGGGTCCATCCCTAATACAGTGTAACTGGTGTCCTTATGAGAAAAGGGACATGTGGATATAGACATGCACAGAGGTAAGACAATGTGAAGATATGCAGGAAGAAAATGCTATGTTGGTACAGAGGCGGGGATTAGCATGATGCATCTACAACCCGAGGAATGCACAGATAGGTATGAAATGGTAGAAACTAAGAGGCAAGGAAAAGTTCCCCCCAGAACACTTAGAGGATTGTCACACCAAAACCTTGATTTTGAGCTTATAGTGTCCAGAACTTTAAGGGAGTAAATTTCAATTGTTTTAACCCAAGAAGTTTACGGTACTATTTATAACAACCCTAGGAAACTCATATACATACTTCAGATTCAAACACACAAATAGGTTGAAAGAGAAATGGTTAAAAGATTTAGGATCTGAACAACCAGAAATGAACTGGAGTAGTTATACTGATATTAAAGAAAAAAGACTTCAACTTAAAAATTATGACTGCAGATAATGTGATAAGTGATAAGTTGACAAATGAAGGAAATTTGATAATGCTAAAAGACCCACTCCATCATGAAAATTACATAAAAATGTATGCACCTAACAACAGAGCTCCCAAAATCATGACACAGAAACTACAGACTAATAGCTTTTGTGATTTTAGACATAGATATCCCCAACAAATTACTAGCAAACAGAATCCACTAATATGTGGCAATGACTATATACCATTTAAAGCTCTACACAGGAATGTTCATCAAAGTGTTAATTGTGGTAACAACTGTGGTAAAAATTGATAACAACCTGAATGTTCATCAACAGGTGAATGGATAAACTCTGTGGTATATCTGTTCATTAATACTACCTAGCAATAAAAAATAGTGAATAACTGATACATACTACGTCATGGATGAGTATCAAAATAATTTGATGAGTAAAAGGACACCTAAATAGGAAAACATATTTATGATTCCATCTATATAAGACTATAAACAATATGAATATTCTAAAGTGATGGAAAAATATATCAACGGCTGCCTGGACACAGAGGTGGAAGAACAGGGAGGAGGAATTACAAAGCAAGAAGAACTTTTTAGGGTGGTGATGTTCATTATCTTGATTGTGTTGATAGTTTTATGGATATGTACATATGCCAAAATTTATCAAGTTGTACACTTTTAGTATATTCTGTGCACTGTATGTCAGTTAAGCTCAGGGAAACTCTTGAAAAAAGGAACATACAGTGAAAGAATGAAGAAATATAAGAAGTATGAGATGAGGTATTTGTTCTCATAAAAATGTCACACGTTTTTTAAAATTTAATTATTCTTACCTGAAATCTTTCTTAACATCACATTTTAACTTAAAGCCCACCCAGAAGTACATTTATTGACTAAAATTACAAATAAACAGTGGTTCATCCTCATAGTTAAGTAAGTACCCATTGCTTAGTGAATAATTCTATTCAGCCTTTTATCCACCTGTAATTTTTCATTGGCTTTAATTGAATGCAAATTGGCCGGTGTTAATCATTAGATGTCTCTAATTAAAAACAGAAGCTATAGATGATGTTACAAATATTGGAAGAAATAAATAAAATGAATCAGGAAATGCTTTCCTTAAGGGGCTCATGACATATTCCTGAGTGTCATTATATCAGAACTGGTGAAGCAGGGTGCCTGGGTGGCTCAGTGGGTTAAAGCCTCTACCTTCTGCTCAGGTCATGATCTCAGGGTTCTGGGATGGAGCCCCACATAGGGCTGCTTGCTCAGCAGGGAGCCTACTTCCTCCTCTCTCTCTGCCTGCCTCTCTGCATACTTGTGATCTCTCTCTCTCTGTGTCAAATAAATAAATAAAATCTTAAAAAAAAAAAGAAGAACTGGTGAAGCTGCCTTACTTATACCAATGGCAGGAGAGAAGTAATTAGAAATAACCTAGAAGTAATATATGAGGTCAATATCCCTTCTAAAAGAGTGAGAAGTATTCCTACGGCTCAAATACTTTTTCCAATTAAAAACAAAAATAAGAACTTTGAAAGTGAAATTTAATTATTTCAAAATTGCATTGGTTTAATGAATTGCAGGTCAAAAGAACAGGCATTCTCAAACACCTGATTTCTAGAGTAAAAGGAAAACATGACAGATTGAAATTTTAATGGATATTTTCTGGAACCAAAGCCTCAAATTTCATGGCTTTGGGGGTGTAATAGAAAATACTTGGTAGGTGAAATAAGTCTTGGTGCTCTAGGAGTATAATTTAACCATAAATATCTTTCTGATTTAATTAAAATTTTTACTTTTCAGTTTGCTCTGTAATAACTAAGTCTTTGATTTTGGTTTACAAAGTCTTATAAATAGTATTAAAATAAAAAGGAAAACAGGTTTTTTTGCTCCTAATTTATATAAATAGCAAGTGTAATGTTTCTGTGATTAATTTACAGTGTATTTATCTACAGGTTACAGGTAATCATTTTTAACTAAGATTATAATCTCCCACTATTTGAATTGTATTTGATATCTTAAAAATTTTTTACATTTATCTTTACTTGTACATAGACTCCATTGAGTGTTTCCCATGCAATATTTCATATACGAATTAGTATTTTTAAAGTTTTAGTGATTGCTTTATATATAAATTTTTTCTTGCGAACAACTGTTTAGTAAGGGTTTTTCCAGCCAAGATCCTTCAGCAATGTCTTCCTTCCCTGTTGTTTAGCTGCTACCTATGAGTAAAATCTGGTTCCTGCTATTGACTTTGTTCTAAAATTTGTGTTTGGTAATAACTGATAGAAAATGGGACATTCAAAGCAAAGGGAGAAAGTTATACTCCTCTTCCTTGTTATATCTGTCTTCCTGAAGTTGCATCTTTCGGTACCCCATTCTCTTCTATATAACTTTCCAGGTCTATGGAGTATATACTTACCTCTAATTTCTGTGAGAAGTCGTCAAGTTACCTTGGAAGGCAGGGGCTCAGGTCTTGAGTTAGCTCAACTGCTCCTGGTTCTGTTTTCTGGGAAAAACTCCCTTCTTCATTCCCCTCCATGGCCATCTGGAAGGTTCTTCCTTGTGACTTACTTTTCATGGGAACAGGTAGAATCGACACTGGTAGGCTTTTTCAGTTCAGCTTCTCTCTGAGAATGTTTATGGTTCTCTAGGAGATTGTTTCGAAGTTTGAATAGGTACAGGTTTTAAAAAGATAGGCTTAGGATTGTTTTGACCATATAATTTCCTCAAAAAAAAAAAAAGCTTAGTGAATCTCTGGTCTCCTTATTTCTTGGCAACTCTGTACAGGAGCAACCATGCCAAAGTTCCTCAGAAGGCGATCTTTAGCACGAAGATGGGTCTCTTACTTATTGGTCCCATCTCTGGCTATTTTCCCCCCTTCCACCACTACTTCTGTTTGTGACACACTTGAAACAGTGGGCTTCCAAACAGTGAGGAGAATACAAGCATCCAGCTACCTCACAGGCCCCAATTGTCCTGAGCTTTCCTTGCTTGCTTTATTTTTAGTCTAAAAAATACTTATATTGTAGGTTGAATCAGGTCAGAGCACTTGAGTGAGAAAATGAAAATGACTCCTTATGTAAAGCTTATTTAATAGGTCTGAAGAGAATTTTGTGGCTATTTTAATAAGTTTCCACAAACTTGCCAAGAATACTTGCCAAGCATACTTGCAAATTTATGAGTTATTTTAATGTACTAAAATTTAATGAAATTTCTTGTTAAATATACATTAATTAATATGGTAAACATATTTTTCAACCAATATCTGGTTAGTCATCTCAGAAGTATTTTTTGACCACTTCTGAGTATGATAATCATTTTAGGGAAATAAGTTTGGATGCTGAAATTTTGTATTTTGGGATGTTTGGATAATCTGTGAGGACAGTCAGCATATATAATAAGATCTATAATATTTTATGCCACTAATATGAATATTTTAAAAGTGCAGAATTTTTAAAAAGACATTTTATCTATACTATACCAAATAGCTTCTTTTGTCTTCTTGGTGAATTGTCTGGATGTTTTAACATCAAATATTACTTAATGAAGTGATGGGATACAAATATGATACAGCTGTCCAAGAAACTATATGTTAAGACTCACTAGAAATTATTTTAAAAGGCAGAATCACTAATGTCTTCTAAGAAAATATATTGTGGATAAGCATATCAGAGAACATGCATGATGGTATAATTTAGTGAAGATGTGGATGCTAATGAAGTGAAATTGGGGCAGGTATCTTAATTTGTAGAATGTACATGAAATTACAATGCTGCTGAATGTTATTCTAATGAAGTGTTGGCCCCTCAGAATATGTCTGGTACTAACAGTTGAATCATTCTATTAACAAGGAAACATAATACAAGAGAACTGATAGTCATTTACTTCTTTATAAAAAATGCCTGAGCAGCAGGAAGTCTGCTTTAATTTGTCTTCACTTCTATCATATAAAATTGGTACCTCATCATACTTGTATATTAACTTATCAGTGTTGCAAATTCTAGGCCAAAAGGGTACTTACTGAACGCAATTCAATGATTCTATTTGTCTATTCATTAATGTTTGAGAGTAGTTAGAGCAGCGAGCTGCAGATGTGTGACTGACCTGTAATAGCATCAGTAGTAGAAGTACTTGGGTCATTACTGAATAAATTGTTGTTTCTGTTCTACAGCAAATCAGAAGACAGGTCAATTAGGGCCTAATTAATTTTCTCTATTTGTCAAGCATACAAATCAAATAATCTCCATCTTGTTGAAAAGGACTTCTTTAACTCAAAAATTTTTATGGTCTAGATTATAATTATCAGAGAGACTAATAACAATCCCACTTCTTGTGTGTGTGTGTGTGTGTGTGTGTGTGTGTGTGGCCTCCAGGGTCCAAGATGAGTTTCTCTCTTCACTGTGATGTGGATTCTTCTTAGAACATGGCGATGATGGTGGAGCATTAAGATAAAATATGTCAAATTTCCTAGGTTGTTATTGAGATGGTGTGATTTGATTTTCCTGTATTGGAACAAGATTTTTTTCTTATATAACTGGATGCTCTTTGAACTGTTTAACCCCACAGCCCATCAGATTGATGAATTTAGCAAGATTGTCTCCCAGTTTGTGAAGGAAGTTATGTATCACCAGGCTTAACTTTATATATCAAGAAAGATCAGGAATAGATGGCTATTATAAATGATGTCTAAGTTTTCTTTGAGTTTCTAATATTTTTGGTACTGTTATATCATGCTAGAGTTACTAGTGATAAAAATGTGTGGTAAAAAATAGACCATGTGAAATACTTAAGGAAAATGATATTAGGCAAGGATTTAAATTGTTCTGTGGTAGGACTGTATTGAGAATCTTGGACTCAAGGAAGTTCTGGAACCAAAGAATGGAAATAGAAAGGTCAATTCATGAAGTCCTTGAAAAAAAACTAAAGATAAAGTTAAGAAGCTATTCTGTGTTCTAGAATTGGTTGCAAGATATGTGCATCTGTAATAGACCTTCAGCAATTATCAAATAATAATATTTTGCTCTGGAGCTTCTTCTTTTGATCTCTCACTTTTTCTTCCACAGCAATGGTGCAAATAGAGTTAGTTATTTTACAGGTATTCAGTACTATATATGGAAATTTTCTGAGTCTCTGGAGCTATAGAATAGCCCGTTTTTAGGATTCTCTGTGCAAACTAGCTAGTCTAAACAAATTAATAAACAAAACACAAGGCTCTTAATTATAATCATGAGGGTGCCTGGGTGGCTCAGTGGGTTAAAGCCTCTGCCTTCGGCTCAGGTCATGATCTCAGGGTCCTGGGATCGAGGCCCGCATCGGGCTCTCTGCTCAGCAGGGAGCCTGCTTCCTCCTCTCTCTCTGCCTGCCCCTCTGCCTACTTGTGATTTCTCTCTCTCTCTCTCTCTGTCTCAAATAAATAAATAAAATCTTTAAAAAAAAACACAATGCAAAAATTTGTACCATCAAACTTTGAATTAAATCATGACAAAATTATATTAAAGGGAGGAAAATAATTTTTGGCTTTAAGAGAACTTTAATAGTGACAGCAGTGTAGTATCACCAGGAGCTTCTATATTTTTATATGCAATGTCTAGTATTTGATAAAGATATTTTAGGTGGGTCAAAAGATTGAATAATGTGAAAAAATCTAAAACTAAGAGCAAACAACTGAAGTATCCTAGAGGTGAACCAGATATTGAAATGAAGAGAAAAATACTTTGAAATAAATTTGGTAAATGTATTCAAAAAATAGAGGAAAATAGAGAAAGTATATGAGAAGATGGATAATTTCACCAGAAAATTAGAATCTATAAAAAATATGTAGATGTTTTTAAAAAATAAAATAACTGAAACAAGCAACTATTTAACACCATTTTACATGCAGAGGATGAGAAAATTAGAAAACCGGAAGAAAGGTTGAATAGAAAAAATGTGAACTGTATTTCAGAGAAAAAAAGATTTGAGAATAGAAAATTCAAAAGAGATGTGTGGGACACAGTCAAATGTTCAATGTGTGTAATAGGTGTTGGAAAAGGGAGAGGATGTGAAAGAGGCAATAAATTGAAAGAATAATGTCTGAGAGTCTTCCCAACCAGTGAAAGACAATAACATACAGATTAAAGAAGCCATGTGAATCCCAATCAAGATAAGCTGAATCATACCAGTGTACATCATAATGAAACTCCTAGAAAACAAAGACAAAGAGAAAACTTAAACACAGCCAGGACTAAGACTGGGAGATGGGTAGATACATTATCTTAAGAGCAGCAATAGTAAAAATGGCTGACAGTGGAATTTTCAATAAAAAGGATAAAAAGCAGATGATAATGGAATGATCTCTTTAAATTGCTGAGAAGCATAGAGTTACCAACCGTGCAGTCTACACCCACAGTGAACTTTATTTTTTCAAAAATATGGTCTAATAATCCTTAAGAAAGGAGACGAGAATATGCAATGTGAAAAAGACTGTCTCCTTAATGGTGTTCAGAGAACTGGACAGTTCCATGCAAAAGGATGAAACTAGATTACTTTCTTATACCATATGCAAAAATAAACTCAAACCAGAGTAAAGACCTACTTGTGGGAGAAAAAAAAAAACATAAAAGTTCTAGAAGAGAGCACAGACAGTAACTTCTCTCACATTGATCATAGCAACATTTCTGTAGATAGGTCTCACAAGGCAAGGGAAACAAAAACAAAAGTGTTGGGCTCACATCAAAATTAAAAGCTTCTACATAGCAGGGAAACAAAACTAAAATAAAACTTACTGAATGGGAGAAGATTTTTGCAAATAACATATCAATAAGGGGTTAGTATCCAAAATATATAAAGAACTTATATAACTGAGCCACCCAAACCAAATAATACAATTAAAAATGGGGCAGAAGACATGGCCAACAGACATATGAAAAGATGCTCAACATCACTCATGATCAGGGAAATACAAATCAAAACTACAATAAGCTATCACCTCACACCTGTAAGAATGGCCAGAATAAAAACACAGGAGACAACAAGTTGGCAAGGATTTGGAGAAAAAGGAGCTCTCTTGCACTGTTGGCGGGAATGCAAACTGGTGCAGTCACTGTGGAAGACAGTATGGAGGTTCCTCAAAAAATTAAAAATAAAACTACCATGTGATCTAGTCATTCCATTACTGTGTATTTAACCAAAGAATACAAAACGTTAATTCAAAAGGATACATGAACCCCTACGGCTATTGCATCAATTTTTAGACTAGTCAAGATATGAAAGCAACCCCAGCGTCCATTGATAGATGAAGGGATAGAGAAGATTTAGTATGTGTACACAATGGACTATTACTCAACCTGGGGTTTTTGGTATGGGAATCTGTTTCTCTCTCCTCTCCATGTCCACAGCATTCCTCCCTCCTGAGGACAGCCTTGCATGTGCATTTAGCTCAGACAGTGTCTCTGGCCTTTCTGCCTTCTTTGACACATCTTATTCTCTTCATTTAGCTGTGGAAAGTCTGTTCTTCCAGGCTTAGGTTGTTTTCTGGGTTAATTACACTGATGTATGTGTTATCTAGTTGGATCTGGGGAACTAGGTGAGCTTGGGATCTTCGTACTTTGCCATCATCCCCAGAAGTCTCCTGGTGTATTTGTAACAAAAGATAATTCCTTCTAAAATCCATAAAAGGCATTTTATTTTTTAGAAAACAATAATCCATACTTATTTTTTCCTTGTAACAATGAGTGCCCTATTGTTATGAGCATCAGTTAGTTAATCCAGGAGGGACAAGTCAACGACACCACGAAGATTAATGGTCCTGTGATTTCTAAGACAAGAGTATTTTAAAGCCTTATTGATTGAATTGCTGTCAGCATCTTGTCAAATTATATAAATAACTACTGTAGGACATTCTTCTGCAAAAGCCAAGATCTGGGATTTTGCCTTTAATTAATAGATATCTATAGATATACTTTCTTTCAGCTTCCCCTATATAATTTGCTTTATAAATTACTCAATTATAAAAATATTAATTTTAGCTTAATTTAAGAATCAAATTTTTAGGATAAACACTGTGAAGGAGAGGCAGGACACTGGAATTTGTTTATCTTGGTATCTAAGACACTTTGCACAATGGCAGGTCCATAGTTGACACTTCATGTATCTTTATGGAATTCAAGATACAGAGTGCTTATCACCTTGACAAAATGCAGGAAACTTTTTCTTTCACCTGCATCTTTGTAGGGAAGATCATGAAATATGAGGTTAAAGATGAGAGCACTTAGGGTGCCTGGGTGGCTCAGTGGGTTAAAGCCTCTGCCTTCAGCTCAGGTCATGGTCTCAGGGTCCTGGGATCGAGGCCCGCATCGGGCTCCCTGCTCAGCGGGAAGCCTGCTTCCTCCTCTCTCTCTGCCTGCCTCTCTGCCTACTTGTGATCTGATCTCTCTCTCTCTGTGTCATATAAATAAATAAAATCTTTAAAAAAAAAAAGATGAGAGCACTTATAGAGGAAAACTCCTGATGCTTTCCATTTTAACCATGGAGATGGATATTTTATAAAATTAATGAAACTGGAACTGTAATCATGTGATTAAGAATTAAGAAAGATAATGCTTAGAGATAAAACTTTTGCACAGAGACAAAAACTTTGCATAAAAAGATTTAAAAATATCTTCTAAGTAAAAATAATAGTGGACCAAATGGTGAAGTTCTGAGAGAAGAAAGTAGAATCCTATTTGTATGGTAAGATTATAATATTTAATGAAGCAAAGGCTACCATTTTAAGAGTGAGATCATTTTTACTCGACTAGGTCCTTCCTAACAATTGTAATTAAAAACACAAATAATTTCTTTAGAAAACAAATCTAAAATAAATAAACTTATGATGATAAACTTATAAAAAATGCTTTTATTAGCATCAGGCAGGTGCACAGTGCTGAGAAAACTTGTTTCTAAAATTGCATGTATTTAAACCTTGCTATGTGAAATCACATTTGGAAGAACGGAACATGTCACTCTTGTCTGCAGGATATGAGCCCACATGGGTCACAATGACACAGAAAAGCAACTTCTATTTTCAGAACAGGTACAGAGCTACCATGAGAGTTTTTTGAGCACAGTGTTCCACGTATATCTTAACTTTGTATTTTCTAAGGAAATACGACCCTGCGTATTCTTGTAGCCCTGCTCAGCTTATGATGTTCCTAATGTATTCTAAAAAAAAATCTTAACAGGACAGGTCCATAGCTACATAAACAGTGCTTTCTACAGGCCACACTCTGGCTGAAAAAATGACTGCCATTTCTCTTCTTTTGGGTGATCATTGCTTTCTTATCTATGACTTCCTTAGCCCCAGTTTGTTCCTTCTGTCTCTTGAACAAAGATTACATAGAATCCAATTTCTAAACTGTTGTCTAATCACGATCTGGTCCCCTATTTTCCTAGTCCTTCATAAAATCATTCAGCATTGCCCACCCCCTCGAAAGGGGCCCTCCCACTCACTCCCGTCTTTCTGAGACATCCCATGATCCCTCTTGCATACCCTCCCTTGCTGCAGCAAGTCACTACACAACAGACCTAAATTGGTTCACCCATAATATGTTCTTTGTAGTTTTTTCTTATGCTGTTTTACATTAACAACTTTAGTTGTTGCATCAAACCTGAATACATAGC
The DNA here is from genome assembly GCA_002007465.1 of Ailurus styani. Taxonomy (NCBI): domain Eukaryota; kingdom Metazoa; phylum Chordata; class Mammalia; order Carnivora; family Ailuridae; genus Ailurus; species Ailurus styani. The sequence goes on from LNAC01000757.1 coordinate 590,063, forward strand.
AAAAACCATACTCTTTTCTGGGTCATAAACAGAAGAACAGCAATCATTTTAACTCTCTCATAGATATTTACATAACACATTACTACAAGCCTGGAGAAAAAAAGCTGGATAATTTCAAGAGGACTTGTAATGAGTATTGTAGTTCTCTAGGGAATGTTTAACAAGATGTGCTTCTAGGACATCTAGGGGCAATTTTTTTTTTTTTTAGAAGCACTAAAGAATGTAGAATCGGTCAAAGTGTGGATATAGTAATGCCTGGATTTTCAGAGAAAAATAAAGATGAAGGCTGTCTCAGAAGCGAATCTGGGGAACTTGATGTTAATTCTTGTAGGTGGGGAGGTTGTTGATTAATTGGTGGATTTCTGAATATCTACAGGGAAAGCCAAGCGGCCCTAGAGCTCGAAGGTGTATACTTGGGAATGGGATAGGTGAATAAAGCAGTGAATTGGTTACTAGAAACCCACCAGTCAGACCTAGGGGACAACTTCAGTCCTGCTGTGAATCAAGTTTGTCTTGGGGTAGCATGTCAGTGCCTCACGAGGTCTCCTCAGTCCTCTCTGATGGCTGCCATCCATCTGGGGAATACATGGGGCTGATTTCCAGGCAAGGAAGCAGGAGAACCTGCAGTCCTGTCAGGGGTGGACACCCTCTGCTTATGTTCCATGCATGATAAGGCTGATCTTGAGGCTCGTGTTTTCAGATATTGGTGAAAGTAAACAAGGGCAATTCTTAACAGAATTAAACACTCGAAGTCTCAATGCGTAATAAAGGCAATTTCTACAAGCCATAGGTATTCACCTCATTAGATACATGATGAACAAATGAGGAAGACAAGACAAAACTTTTAGTGGATGACAGTACTTCTTTGAATATTTATTTCCCAATATTTGTATGCCTCAAGTTTTTGCTACTCTGTGTGTGTGTGTGTGTGTGTGTGTGTGTGTGTGTGTGTGTGTGTGTTAACTAGTTTTCCTATACAGGGTAATTACAGTTAGAGTTAGCTGGTGACCCTATGTAGAATTGATCACAAAAATCAATCAGGAAAAAATGGATTCTAGAGTGAAATAAACATTTAAAATGCTTTTTTGAGTTTTTGACCTTGCTATTACCATTCAGTCAGTTGTGCTCTAACTTGAGAACTAACACTTGCCAGTCCTCTAGCACCCTTCCTTTCATCTTTTTCTCCTTTGCAGTCCTTCATTTTCTTCTCTTCTGTAGGGTTCTTCTTAAGCAGTGTTGGTATTTTAAGATTAAAGTTCGCAAATGCCTTTCCTCCAGGCAGAAAATATTGCAGAAAGGAATGCAAACCAATTCCAATGAAAGTGATGTAGGTGTGAAAGTCTTAAAGAGAGTGACATTACCTAGGCTCCAACAGGGAAAATTTTAACTGTGCTTGATAGTAAGGTGATGAAAAACACATTTCCTCTAATTCTGTAACTTCTCAAGCCAAACTGCCTTGTTCTGATTTAGTGACAAGCAGCCTGCAGTCTTCAAACATAAAGTTGATTGAGGAGTCAAATGCAGAAAAAAGCAAAACAAAACAAAACCCAGAAAATAAGAGTAATTATACTCATTCATTCAGCAAATATTCTATTATATGCCTACTGTGTGACAACAAAGCACTATACTAAGTTCTGGATATAAAATACTGAGCTACATTCCCTAGACTCACTCAGTTTTAGTTGGATGAGGGAAAAGATAAATAAATTTTTATGTTATAATAGGTACCTATGTTTGTATAAGAGTGAGTTCCACCTTGAGAAGGGAGGTGGGTCAGGGCAGCTCTCTAAATTTAGGTGGAGATGATCTAGAGATAAAGCTAACAATACCATTTTTTGAGCTCTAATAAATGCCTAGCATTGTGCTAAAGATATATATTGTAGAATTTAATTCTCTCAAAAATCTGGAGTGGGAAGCTGCAAATTATCCTCCCCCCCCCCAATTAAGCCTCACAGAGATTAAGTGACTTATCCAAGATCACAGAGCCTGTTCAGGACAAATTCGGCATTGAAATTCATTGTCTCTCTCGTGTCAGCACCATTAACTATTTTATCTTCTCACACATTGAAGGCATTATGTGTAGTAACTCATGAGAAATGTGGTTGATTATATTTTCCTTCATAACAGTTCTGGCGTTTATGTTAATAATATAGATATCCTCATATATAAAATTATAAGACTCATAATGTGAATATAATATTTTAGAAAGGCAAAATGTTATCTTTGATACAGTAGAATAAATACCTTGACTAAGTAAGTCTTTATCAGAACATATGTCAATATGGAGTAAATGAAACAGATTAACCTAAAAATTCAAGTTCTGGTATTCTTATCATAATGCATACCTTTCTTTACATGGACAATGGGAATATAGTGATTGTCCCAATCACTGCTTGCAGTGGTGTCCACCCACCCTCAGAGCATCTGACACTTCAGTCAACAATGACATTAAAGATTAATGTGATAGGGGCACCTGGTGGCTCAGTGGGTTAAAGCCTCTCTCTTCAGCCCAGGTCATGATCTCAGGGTCCTGGGATCGAGCTCCGCATTGGGCTCCCTGATCAGTGGGGAGCCTGCTTCCTCCTTTCTCTCTGCCTGCCTCTCTGCATACTTGTGATCTCGCTCCCTCTCTCTCTGTCAAATAAATAAATAAAATCTTTAAAAAAAGATTAATATGATAGAAAAAGGCAAGCTATTTGTTCATAGTCACATATGTAGAACTAGTTTATTGACTCAGCAGCTCCCATTTAAATTAGTCTCTTTGATATTGTCAATCTGCCATTGTATACCTTTTGCAGATTTAACACATCTTCCCAGTGCACTGGACTATACATTCTGACCTGCACTATTTATTTACTTTGATATTGATATCTTGTTTCAGGTTTCACTCTTTTTTATTATTTTAATTATTAGTGAACTGTGAAAGTTCTACATGAGACATTTGGCAAGAATTTTTATAGGGAATAACTGGAAAACAGACTGTATCATTTAAGGATGCTTTTGGCTTTAAGAAACATAAAAGAACAACTCCAAATAAGAAAGAACATAATCCACAAAACCAAGTTTTAAAGTAGAGTAGCTTAAGGAGTCATTAATTCCTTGACTAAATAACAAGGATGCTGACTTTTCCTGATCATCCTCCATGTCTTCATTAGCTTCTCTCCTGGTGACAAGTTGGCTATAGAGCTCCCAGCATTGTATACAGATTAACCATGCTCAACAGAAGAGGGGGTCATCTCTTCTTGTGTGAGTGTTTTTACGTAAAAGGAAATACTTGGCAGAAGCTGTCTGGTAGACTTATGTAACATTTGTCAGAAGAGGGATGCACATGTTGCTAGTTCTGGTCTCTGCTGTCTGTCATGGGAAGGCTTGGCCTTTCAAGGCTGTTTCTCAGACTCCTGGCTGGGTGTGACCAAAGGGAAGACATTAGTGGGAGATTGAAGGATGGAAAGTAGAGGAAAGAGTACTTATTTCTCTCCCCTCTTCTCCCTTAAGCTACATCTCCAGCAACTGCTCGTGTCCTCTATTGCTCCAATACCTGTGAGACTGGCTGGAAGTGGGTCCATATTCTGCAGACAATCTAGGAAATTCAGGCTGCTGGGCTCTGGTTAAGCTTCACATTCTCTTAATTTTTCTAATTTAGAGGTGTTTGTGTTTGGGCATTGGTTGCCTTCTCTTCCCCCTATATGGTTTCTCAACTCCTCCATCACTTGTGTGGAAAATCCACAGCACTGAATTTTCTTTGGCTCAAATATCTGCAGTGTTTATGCTTTCCTGCTTCAATCTGGAATGAAACCCATGCGCACCTCTTAACCATTTACTAGCAAGGGGAATGGGATCTCCAGGATTAGATCAAACCATTCAGAGTTTACTTGAAGATAGAAATCTACCATATTTTCCACATTTTTGAGGTAGATAACCTCAAAAGAAGGTCCCTTTGTTTGCAAGGATAAGGTGGATAGTTTGTGCTTTATAAGTTATGGGGTTACTCTCTATTTTCTAAGATCTTGCGTATGTAATGGAGAGAAAAATACCCCTATATTTGCCTGACAGTAAATTGATATAAAATTACACAAGGAATAATTATTGCAAAGCTAGAGGTGATTGAAAAAGGAATTAAAACATTTGCATATTAATCTGTTTGGGCCACCGTAACAAAAAAACCATAGATTGGGCTCTTAACCAACAGAAATTTATTTTTATAGTTCTAGAGGCTAGACGTCCAGATAAAGACACAAGTGGGGTGATTTCTGGTCAAGATCCTCTTCCTGGCTTACAGACAGCTGCCTTGTCACTACTGTGTCCTCATGTGTTCTTTCCTTTGTGCATGTGTGTGGGGGCATAACATGAGCTATTGGGTACCTTTTCTTATAAGAACATTCATTCTATTGGATCACAGCCCCACATTTTTATCTCATTTAACCTTAATGACCTCCTTTAGGCCCTATCTGTAAATACAGATATACTTGGTTCAAGCTTCAATATACAGATTTTGGGGGGATACCACTCAGTCCCAAATTTGTTTTGCCATATATGATGATGTTTGTCAATTTTGTGTAATTGCATTGTGTGTCAGTTTTCTGTCCTGAAGTAGGGATATTAATACATTTGTATCAGCATAAAAGGGGCCACATGTAAGGGAGAACTGACATTGTTGATTAGACCTTAGGCACTGTGCCTCTAAGAAAAAAAATAGTTTAATTTCTTTTATTTGGCCTGGTTTTCTCTTGAAGGCTATGTGAACAATGTGGATAATCTTTCATCTTGCTTCCCTTGTGTTAATGGTATCTGTTACTGCTGGGTTATGAATTGATGTATTTTCAATGACTTAACTAGGACTGGCTTAAGATTTGAAATATAGGTGCCAAATATCCTACTCCCCATGGTAAAGCTAGGGAAGGGGGGACAATGCATTCTTTTTCTGCTTTTTCCTTTGCTGACTAAATCAAAACATTGATTTGAGTTATTTAAATTTCATATTAATTAGTGCAAAGAGTTAATCACCTTTTTCCTATATGTTGTAAGTATTATTCCAAGTCTTTATTCTACATTCCAGACCAAAGGTTTGGAATAAATATGAAAAATAGATGTCTGGAAACATTGACTTTTGTATGTTAAGATTTACTAATAAGCAATCTAGAGATCTAAATATAAGGACTAAATGAGAGGAGGCCCGGCACAGAGATAAAAGTTAAATATTTAGAAAGCAATAGGATTTGACTGAGGGTATAGAATATGCATGAGAAGTTGGAAATTAGAGCGTGTTAGTAGGAAGCTGTTGCTGAGAATTTGCCAGGAAGACAGAAAGGGATTAAAAAAAGATGGAAAATCAAGTTTTAGAAAACACAAGTGAAAAATCATGATACATACTCTCCACCTTTATTCTCCCGAGGAGAATAAAGAAGTTGTGTGTGCTGGAATAAGATGAGTTTAGCAAAGGTCCTGAGAAGAGGTGAAATAAAGGAGAAAACTCATCTGATCCCAGGTTATTAATGGCACAAACATAGCTATGATCTAGACACAGGGCTTTGCATGCTTTGGAACTAAGCCAAAGCATAAGAATGGTCTCCAAGGATAGAGGAAGGATTATGAAAAGAGTTATGAATGGAATGGAAGAAACTACACAAATGTAGGCAATTAATTAGTTGTGAATGTGGACAAGGTTAATAATTTTGCATTTCATTACTTATCATTCTTTATACTCTAATAACAACATATTTTTGGCTGGATTTTTGACCAAGAATATAAAGCCAAAAGGAACTCTTGACTTCTTATTTTCAAAACAACAATAATAACAACAATAAAACCTCTGAGGTAGGTATAATTAGCTCCTCTTTTATTTACTTACGAATTTATTAAAGATTTATTTATTTGAGAGAGAGAGAGAGAAAGAGAGTGTGTGTGCACAAGTGGGCAGACGGGCAGAGGAAGAGAATCTTCAAGCAGACGCTCCGCTGAGCATGGATTTCACAACCCATGAGATCATGACCTGAGCCGAAACCAAGAATTGGACACTTAACTGATTGAACCATTCAGGAACCCCATTTAACTCTCTTTTATAGATGAAAAAGTTGACACTCAGAGAATTTATAGTTCTTCCCCAAAACACATGGGAACTTCATGAGACTAGAATTGAATTCTGCATTTTAGAGCTTCCCCATTCCTTTACCCTAGTGACAAAAGAACATTGCAAGCAATGTAATAAACTGCATTTAGACACATTACATTGGCACCTACCCATCGGGTAACATTTCTGTTGTTTATGCCACTGAAAGTGGGGTGATTTCTTTCTTGATGAATGAAATGGAAATACAGAACAGATATACAGTAACTTCTCTCAGTGGAGTTACTATGTATAGAAATGTGTCTATGGTAACCATGTAGAATGGATTGTAATAACATAAACATTTACATTTTGTAGTAGGTTCAAATTGCTCAAGTCATAAATCTCCAATATGCAAGAACCCCCTAGTTTTCTAGTTGTAGATTGCATCACGCGCTCCCATGTCGTCTGCTGCCAGAAATCTTAGATAAGCCGTGTGAAGGGGGTTTCCATCTGTCTTCTGTCCACCTCCAGCAGGTATTTTGTCCCACCTGGCCCTTCAATGCAGACATCCCGCCAATGTTGTCGGTCGAGTCTTCTGTCTCTTCCTCTGTCCTTTGGCTGTACATTCCATGCTACTTTGCACTGTGGCAGGGCCATTAGACATGTCCCACAGACTCTATCTCTTTCACTCTCCCTTCTCTCTTCTAATTTCCTCATCTCTCTTGAGGCACAGGAGAGGTTTGGCTGCCCTCTCACACCTCTCTGGGGTGCTACAACACTTGTTGGGGCTATCAGAAGCACTCTCTGTGATCAATAACCATTTATTTCTTATTGTTCCCTCTACACTCTGATGATGTGGGAGCTTTCCAATGTGTCAGTGAAGTTGCGAACAGCTGTATTCTACTTTTGATTTCCCACATTAACTGAGAACTTTTTTTTTTTTTTTTTTTTTTTTTTTACCTCCATCCCAACTATTAATATTGGGCAGTGGAGGGCAGGGTATATGGTGCTTTTGGAGGATTTTCATCTAGTCTGATGCACAGTTGGCAGTTGGTGGAGGGAAGAAAAGTACTGTTTTATCCATTTTTAAACTTTTAAAAACTCAGAATCTGATGCCTTTGTTTTCATGCTACAGAATAACTGTTCCCTTTTGGGGCAAGGCCAAGTTCATAAATGGCACTTACATATAGGAGAATCACATGGACTAAAATATACAAGAGTCTCATCTCACTGTAATTATTTTGATTTCATTTTGAACAAAAACTCCATTTTTTTCTGTATTTCACAGCACACAGGCCTTCTGATCTACACATGTCTGTGTAAGTCTGAATTCTTTTTTTGTCAGTGAAGAATAATGTAAGGCAATGAATGTTTGCCATTATGTTACATTTTGGGGAGATTTTTTTTCACTCTTGTCCAATGATTACCATCAATAAAATCATCTGGGATAATTGTTGAAAACAAAGATGCAGACACATTTATTGAAACTGGTACTGGACCTAGGCATCTTCATGTGAACCCCCTGACCCCAGGGATTCTTAGATTAATCAATTCTGAGAAAAACTGATGTAGGATTTAGATGTGGCTGGACAATTTAACTTGCAAGGATAGTTCAAACATGAACACGGCTAATTGAAGATTCCTTTTTAAAGAGAAAGTACTTCATATATACTCATCTGATTAGGAACCTTTAACACTTATTTACATCCATATATTTCTAAAAATAACTGAATATAGCAATGGAAATGGAATTTAATTGGAAAATCCACTAGACTTCCATCACTCCTATTGTGTTTAAAGAGATGAAATTCTGGTTTCTGATAGAAACTACATGATACCTTTGTGTCATATTGTGCCAAAAGTATTGATTATCTATGCTTATCGTGGACAGACAGACACACATATACTTGTACACCCCCAAACACTCTTCTTCCTGTCCAGAGGAAAAATAGTTTGAGGATCTAAATCCGTATTTTGTGGTTAAATTTCTTGCCTTCATTCCTGGGAAGTGACATACACCACAAAATTGGAAACTTAAAACACAGAAATGTATTCTCTCAGAGCTCAGGAGGACAGAAGTCCAAGTCAAGGATTTGGCAGGGCCATACTCTGTCTTCCTTCCCTAGTCTGCTTCTAGCTTCTGGTGCAACCAGGCATCCTTTGGCTTGTGTCTACATAACTCCAATCTCACATTCTGTTTTCCTCTGCCTTTCTCCTTTTGTCTGGGTCTTTTCCTGTTTCTTCAAAGAACACTTGTCATTGGACTTAGGGACCATTCAGATAATCCAGAATGATCTTATTCTTCATTAATATATCTGTGAAAATCTTCTTTCCAAATAAATTCTTACTCACAGTTTCCTGGGTCAGGATGTGAGCATGTCTTAAGGGTTATGATTCAACTTACCTCATATATTATGACCATATTTCATTCTCCACCTTTGCATTTGCATATTTCCCCAGACTAGCTATGTGTGCTGCTCCATGCCTCCCCTCCTACCTTGTAACAGAGTGGCTAGTGAGGAATTAACGTCCCAAAGAGGAGAGCAAGTAGCGGGGAACAGGGCCGTTAGATCATCCTTGTCTGCCATCAGAAGGGCTGACTTTAATCTTTTCACTAAATCCTTCCAAAACTTGGCATCAGGGGAATGGGAATCTATTCCTTTAACTTAGAATGTGAAGTAAACTTCGCTTTGAACCTAGGGAGATACATTTTCAGCCTGTGGAAATCACGATTTATGTTTTTAAGTGCATTTTCAGCCTTCTTGCTTAATGAAGGCATCGCGTGTGAGTAGCCACTCATCTGTCAGCCTGCAGGAGCCATGCCACTGTTAAGTCCTCAGACTGCCTGCACATCCTTAACTTGAATCATTCTTAGTATTTAAAAAAAAAAAAGATGAAAGGAAAAGGAAACTAATTAAAACATAGATGGTATATCCTTTTCTGTAGAACTTAATTTAAAATGAAAATGTAAAATAGCCTTTGAGCAAAATGTTAGCACAGGAGGGGAAAAGAAGAAATATAGAAGAAATATACATGGAGATTTTGAACGCTGGCTGATGGCTCTGGACATTTGAAGAAATGTCCTGAGGAGCAATTGTTAGTCTTTGTTACAAGATTAATTTAAAAGGATTATGATTACACAAAAATCCAAAAAATTTGCAAGACCAGTGTTGTTCATCATAAGTATATAGTGACAGAAACTATAACTTTTGAACCCTTGTATCGTTCCCAAAGTGTGGTGTTAATTTTCTAGCACAGGGTCCAAAGTGAGTGTCTGCAGAAGGAAAAGACTGGACAGTCTGCAGAGCTGCATACGTTAAGACTATGAAACAAGACAAGTGCTTACCTTGCTTTCTAGAAAAAATACGCCCAAATGTAAAGAAGGTAAATCATGCATTTTCTTCCTTTCCCTAAAAGGTAAATTTGAACCCTGATGTCAAATTTTCGATACAACTAATTATAGACACCAGGATTAAAAAATTCATTAAAAACCAAAGTTTCATTCAGGCAAAAGACATGTAAAATATGTATACAATATGTTAGATATTGAAGGAAGACATGACCAGAATGTTTTTGATATCACGTTTAAGGAACTTAGACCTCAATTTAGAAAAGTTGTTGGCCATTACATGGAACATAATGCTGGAATAGTTTTTAAAGATCTTTGTAAGAAAGAATATTGTACATAAGCTTTACAGTTTAGAACAATGCCTTAGAGAAGTTATCTTGTGAAATATGATACTACTTTTCAGATATAAGGTTGAAGTATTTTTAAACTGAAAATACTCATGGCAGGTTTCTAAAATATCTCCTGTGCTTCCAAAATGCTTTCCTGAAAGTGAAGTGGCATTGGGAGAATTAGCACAATCCACAACTTATTTCCAAAATTCTGTGCATGTAGCTGTTTTGCTTTGGGAAGGTGGAACCAAAAGTATCCTGTGACCAATTAGCATAAAATCCTGAATCCTGCTGTAATTCATATGACAAAATTATGAAATTAAAGTGGGCTACCTGAGAAGGCTGTTTAAATATTATGTAACTTATCTTAATATCTTCTGTTGAGTAAAAATGCCAATAGTCATCTCTTTCTAATCATATTTCAAAAAATTAAAAATGGTAAATTTGTATGTGATAAAAACAATTCTATGACCACAAGTTATCTTTGTTAATTATTATTATCTCTTTCAAGACAAGCATTTTATACTTCTACAGTGAATATTTGGTCTTGAATATTTATTACAGAATGTGTTCTTTTAATTATTTAATATTATATATTTATTAGAACTCTTAATCACAGAAATAATGTACTAAAGTAACATTTTTTTGTCCATTTTATTTATTAAATCTGAAAGACTTTGAGTCCCTTTATCAATTTTGAATGATTTCAAAGAAATAGTCTAGAGACTTCTAAAATGTAGACGTTTTCATAAAGAGTTTTCTCCAGGCAAGCACTTACAGCCAAATCCTTAATGGATAGAAATTCTACTGGGGTCTTTATTTCTTTCTTTCTTTCTTTCTTTTTTTTTTTTTTTTTTTTTTTTTTTAANTTTTTTGACAGAGAGAGATTACAAGTAGGCAGAGAGGCAGACAGAGAGACAGGGAGAGGAGGAAGCAGGCCTCGATCCCAGGACGCTGAGATCATGACCTGAGCCGAAAGCAGAGGCTTTAACCCACTGAGCCACCCAGGAACCCTACTGGGGTCTTTATTTCCTCAATAGAAGTGTATCTTTTGGGCATTGGATCTGCAACAGTTTCCGCAATGAAATTTATGTAGGAGCAGCAGAGAGGGAACAAAAAAAATAAAATTTCCTTCTGATAAGTGTAATATAAAACCTGTTACCAGTATTTTAAATACTTCAAATTAAATGATAATATTACTTAGATCTTTTAAAAATTATGTTGTATTAAGTGGAATAGTCTTTGCTCTGACAGTAACTGTTTACTTGAGTTTTGTTTATTTCCTTTGTTTAATTATCAGTACAACTTTTTCAAGAGGTTCCTGAATGTTTCCAGAACTCTTTAGCTCATGTGCTGTAAATGATTGTTCTATTCATTAACTCAAAGTTAAAGTGTAAACAGCCACAGAAAAGGAGAGAAGACTGGAAATACGGAGATAAAGCTTTGAGTTTAAGGCAAAATGATAGAGATGGTGTGCTGAAGAACAATGGGTATTGTAAAATTCATTATTCCATTATTGATCTCTTTTGTTTTGCTTTTGAAAACCCATGGCAGTAATTTCATATCCATAAATTCAGATAGGGCTCCTTGGGGATGCAGAAGGGCATGAATATATATATATTTTTAAATCCTTCTTACCTTTCTCTTGGCCTCTAACTTTGAGAATAAGAAAAAGAATGAGTGGGTTAGGAAAGGATCATTTTATTTAAATTTATAAATGATGCCTTCCATTTTATTATACGTATGACTACAGACTGGATTATCTAACTATTTGAATTTTTATGCACTAATAGACTTCTCTAACACAACAGAAAATGTATACTTCATCACTGCAGCATTTTATTCACTTAGGATCACTAATACAATGTAAAGAAAGGCTATTTCACAGAGACACTAGTCTCCACAGATGCTATTATGAGTCCTAATCTCACTATTTTTAGGTCTCAGATTGTCAGCCTTAAACACCACTTCTTGCCTTGTATTAGAGTCAACTTGCATTGGGGTTAAATTTAAAAGTGCAATTAGTTTGTCCAAGAGATTTCCTATAATTAAAAGATCCCACAGCATTTTGCAGATTCACTCAGAGAGCCTGATGTCAAAGTGATTGTGTACTGAAATAATTTCATGACCTTGGCTATGGTCTCGAACTCTCTGTAAAAGAAATCAGCCCAACATATCGTGTAGGCATATTAAGACTGGGAGAGTAACAGTGGCTTAAAAATTTGGTCTTTTTTGGACAGGATTAAATTTCTGGGAAAGAGGGGGAAATGTTAAGTTGTAAAAGTGCTACGATCATGTAAATATCTTAAACATTGTGTGTTGGGCCTCACATTTTTATTTCATTAACATATAAGCAAGTCCCAGGATTCTAAAACTCTAAATAGTTTACATGTAAGTGTATATATTTATATGTGCTTCAGAGTCATAAAGGGGACTTTTTACCTGAAGATCTGAGATAAGATAAAATAAATATCTTCTATCAAGGAGAGCTATTGTCCTTCCTTGTAATCATGAAAAACTAATTATATGAAGCTTAAGTCCCTTAGACACATTGTGATAAAGATGAGTTGAGGGCGCCTGGGTGGCTCAGTGGGTTAAAGCCTCTGCCTTCGGCTCAGGTCATGATCTCAGGGTCCTGGGATCAAGGCCCACGTCAGCAGGGAGCCTGCTTCCTCCTCTCTCTCTGCCTGCCTCTCTGCCTACTTGTAATCTCTCTCTCTCTCCCTGTGTCAAATAAATAAATAAAAATCTTAAAAAAAAAAAAAGATGAGTTGAGAGTGGATTTTATAAGAAAGCTCCAGAAGGGATTATTTAAGGAGAACCAGGTGTATATGTCTGCCACAGGAGGAAGAACAGTGATATCTACCTTTGTTTCCAGCCTAATGGAAAGGAACCTCAATAATATCACTTGTAAAGCCTAATGTGTGTGACCGGAAGCTGAGAGGATGCACTAAACTTGGGTTCAACTCCTGTCGGAGAAGTATGGCGAAGAAGACAAAAAGCTGATTTGCTTTCCCATGCAATGAGAACAAAAGGGAAGTGCTACTTTGGGGTGATTCTGTCATTCCAAAATGGGTCAAAACAAAGGATGCAGCACTGTTTCTTGTGGATAAGATATGGGCTACACATGTGATACAGTATGTGGGTTATAGTAAGTCCTCTTCTCTAGAATCAGTGAGGTGGCCCATGAAGCCACAGCAGATGAAAAATGGGAATGTACTGTTCAGTCTCACAAGTCTGCAGAAGATTTAAGCAAGCCTACAAACGTGCTTGCCTGTTGTGAGAAACTTCAGGTAAAAAAACTCCCAGTAATGGGGCAGAGTCTCAAAAAGTCCATGAAAATATTTATGAGAGCCTGCCAGCCCAAAGCACATCTTCGAAAACTCCAGTCCAGTTAAAGCTTTCTGGTTCCCCTTCTTCTCCCTTCTCCATTCCAGCCCTACAGGGGTCAACACAGACAGGGAGTGTGGGGGAAAGTCCATGAGAAGGAGGGAGCCAGCTATGTCTGCTTTCACCATGGTGAGCATGGTAGGAGAGGAAACTGTGTCTGATTTAGGTTAAAAGCTTTGACTCAAAGCTCCAAGAGGGTCCACTACTCCCTGGAGCCTTCCCTGGGATTACACACTCATTTCTGAAATGAGTCTGTGTTTAGCAATTTGAGAATACAAGGTAAGTGTTATACAGAAGGTGTTGGAACTGTCCACATTTCCATCTAGTCACAAGGGAAGTACTAGATCCGATGAGTAAATTTAATGTAAACCCTGGAGAAAAATTAAGCTGTTTTCTGATTATAGTCCATAAATTATGGTACCCATTTTTTCTTTTAAGTTTTTATTTGGATCTAATTTTTAGAGAGTTGAAAGAATAGAAAAAAGAATTCCCTTTACCTAGATTCCCCATATACACATGCACACATTTTCCTGTACATTTAAGAGTATGCTGCAAAAACCAATTTCATTTACTCTTCTGTAAACGAGTAAAATAAGGACGTTCTCCTATATAATCTCAGTGCACTTCCCAAATCAGGAAATTAATATTGGTACTATAATACTATCTAATCTATAGACCTTATTTTAGGTTTTGTCAATTGTCCTAATACTGCCTGTTATAGCAACAGAAAATCCTAGACCATGTCTTACATTTAGTGGTCTCATCTTTTTTAGTCTGTTTTATTTATTTATTTATTTATTTATTTATTTATTTATTTATTTATTTATTTATTTATTTATTTTTATTTTTACTTGACAGAGAGATAGAGAGCACAAGCAGGCAGAGCGGCAGGCAGAGGGAGAGGGAGAAGCGGGCTCTCTGCTTGCCATGTGGGACTCGATCCCGGGACCCTGGGATCATGACCCAAGCCGAAGGCAGTGGCTTCACTGACTGAGCCACCCAGGGGCCCTTTAATCTGTTTTAATATGGAAAAATTGATTAGACTTTTTGTGCTTAACAATGTTTACATTTTTGAAGAAAACACGTCAATATTTTTAATAGAATTCACTAATTTTAGATCTATTTGTTTTATCTCATTATTAAATTCAGGCTATAGGTTTTGTGCAAAACACTGCAGAAGTGATGTGTTTTTCTCAGTGCATAACAGCAGGAGAACATGATGTATTTTTGTACCGTTTTTTATGCTGTTAACTCTGTCACATGGTTAAGGTGGTGTTTGTCAGTTTCCATTATAATTTTAGTTTTTCACTTTGTAAGTAATATGTCTGGACAGAAACTTTGAAGCTATGAAAATATTCTGTTACTCCTTGAACTTTGGTTTAGGTTTTTAGGTCTGTTTAGTTTTAAGGCCTTCAAGGATTCTTTTTGGAATCACTTTTTGTTGTAATAGTTGAAAAATAGTGATTTTCTTATTTTATTATTCTTTGCATGTTTATTATTTAGCTCTGCACTTACAGAATCACTTTCTCAATTCACCTTTATTTATTTTTTTAAAGATTTATTTATTCATTTTAAAGAGAGAATGGAAGCAGGGGGAGGGGCAGGGGGAGAAAGAGAGAATCTTGAGCAGAACCACCCCCCCACCCCTCCCCCGCAACATAGAGCCCAAAGCATCAATCCCATGACCCGGAGATCATAACCTGAGTCAAAATCAAGAGTCACTTAACTGACTGAGTCACCCAGGTACTCCCCCTTTAATATGTTTGGACTCACAGATTCTTATTTTATTCACAGAATTATAATCCATATTTGGCTACTAGGAGTCTCAAGTCCTGATGACTCCTGTATTCTTTTGATCCCTCCTTACTTTGTGGCACAATACTATGTTCCAGATTGATCTCATGCTTTCCTTTATATATATAAATATAAATTCNACTCTATCTCTGGAATTAGGCATTTCTCTAAGGATATTTAGTGGAGAATTATATTTAGAAATCACGATATACTACTGAAGTGCCATCACTCCTAGCCCTTATATTGGTTCACAGCCCTCTCAGAACTTCCTGGGTATACACTGAAACTGGCCCCTGTACTTAGAGGACAGGGAGAGACTGAAGAAAGAGACAGGCCACTCCTAGTGAGTAGGTGGTAGTTTTAAGAAGTAAAGGGATATTACATATGAGGCTTGTCTTGGGCGGCAGCAAGATGAGTAGATCATCACATCAACCTGCCAAATCTTAAAAGTTTTTCAAGACGCCTTAACTGGATTCAGGAACGTATACTGTGTAGTTGTTGTCAACACCCCATCACTATCTCAAGGTTGTGTCCTTGGAACAGCCTCTGGGAGCAAGAAAGACAAGCAGAACCCACATTCCAAAGACAAGGAGGAGGTGATAAATCTCTTATCACCTGGGTAGAGCTCATGGGTCAACAGGTCACATCTTCTCAGTGACCTTCTCCAGCACTTTCTTATCCAAGAGAGCAAATGCATCCATGCACATCTATACCCATTTCTATATCTATCCATCCATCTCAAAGATCATAGGCTCATATGCATATTTTCTATTCCAATTCAACACCAGAGCGTTCATTTTATCCTTCCCTACATCCGTATTCACAGCTTACTTCTCCAAGACTGAGAAACCTGCCTCCAGTTATCCAAAGTATATTTACCTAATTTTTTGCCACTAGAATACAATTATTTTTGAATTGCTGGCCCATGTGTCTGAAAAATTAGCCTCCTATCTAGACTTAACCATTTGGTTATTTATTTATTTATTTATTTATTTATTTATTTATTTTTATTTTATCCTGTAGATACATTGTTTAAATACTATGTTTAAAAGTTACCCCAGGGCGCCTGGGTGGCTCAGTGGGTTAAAGCCGCTGCCTTCGGCTCAGGTCATGATCCCAGGGTCCTGGGATCGAGGCCCGCATCGGGCTCCCTGCTCAGCAGGGAGCCTACTTCCTCCTCTCTCTCTGCCTGCCTCTCTGCCTACTTGTAATCTCTCTCGCTGTGTCAAATGAATAAATAAAATCTTTAAAAAAAAAAAATAAAAAAAAAATAAAAGTTACCCCAGGTACTTCTCTCTCGCTCCCTCTCCTTACTACTCCCTTACTGTGATTATAGCATTAATTTAAAACATGGCTTCAGTTTGTTTGTTTTTATTTTTTGTTCCAGAATTCCTCCTTTTAATTTTTTTTCTTTTTGTATCTGAAGCATTTACATAGTTCTGAAAGTTAGAACTATAAAAGAAGCTGTTGTCAGAAATGTGTTATTCTCTACCAATTCCTTCCATTCTTTCCATCCTATTCCACCCACCCTAGAAGGTAACCACTATCCATAGTTTCTGATTTGCCCTCTCTTTGTTTTGTGCTCAAGTGAGCAGGTGCATATTTTGATTTTTCCTTTCTTCTTACACAAAAAAATGGCACATATTAGAATTTTCTTGCACATAGCTTTTCTCATTGCGTCATTTATCCTGTAAACTACTCTCCATGAAGTCACAGAGATCTTGATTCCTTTATATAAGCACATGGTATGCTATTGTGTAGATGTATCACAGTTTAACCACTTTCCTTTTAGATTAGGCAGATACTTTCTGATATCTTGAAACTATAAACAATGTCTTCATAGAAAACTTTTTGATTTGTATTTTCATATTATTGGACATGTATCTTCAGGGTATAGTCACTTTCTTGATGTTATTTGCATTAAAACAAGAGGTCCATGTGATAAAACAACTGAATAGAAGAACACTATGGCACAAAATTAAAAGTATCTCTGCACCCCACACCCTTTTCGTACAATATACTTCTTAGAGAAGGTTTCTTTTAGCCATTTCTCATTTCAGTTCTTTTGGTTGTGATATCTCCAAATATTGTAACTCACATGAGTGGGGGAGGGTTAGAGTGATAATCTTATGTCTTGTTCCTCTCTTGTTTTTAGAGACATTTGGGACTTAGATATAAGGATCCAAGGCTAATGAACAAAATAGCAACTTTACTAACATCCAAGCTAGATTGAATAATAACTCAGATAGGTTGATGACTGTAATTATGTTTCCTAGTACCTCCCTATCAGTCCAGACTTTAAAACAACCCACATGAGGGAGTATTTGAAACTATAGAGAAAAAACAAAAACAAAAACAAAAACCCCTACCAAGAATCATTCTAACACATACTTAAGGTATACTTAATACATATCCTTAAGTTTGTTCTGAATTCTGAAATATTTCACTCGTAAATGTGTAGGACTTCCATAACAATTCATGAAAAAGATTAAGTCTTTTGAAAATGTCTCCTTATAGACAATTTATACCCAAGTGTTTGTAGTACTAAAACAGAGATTTCCTATATATGTGCTTTTAATGAATAATGCATTGCCCATGTAAATAGCATGTTATCAATATTGCTAACCCAAATATTAGGAGCAAAGTTATAGAAAATTTGTACATAAGTTTAAAGAGAAAAATATGTATTAAGTAGAAATTGTCTGCCGTTAAAAATACTATCAGTAGTCTACACTTTTCACTAGACTTCATCTTAAACATGTAAAGACATAAAATAAATCAAAGTGTACATTTTATTCCTGACCCATCCTAGATTTAGCCAAGCAAATGGGCAAGGGAGTAGTTACAAGACAAATTGTATGTCTTTGCTTTGTTGCAGCCCATTTGTCACTATAACATATTGAAATTAAAAGAGCCATCTTTGATAGCATTCTTCAACAATATATTCCATTTTGTCAGTATTCTGCACATTGTATTTTCTTTAAAAAAAACCACACAATTTTTGGAGGATCCATTTTTGATACATTTAAAATAGGCTTCCATATCATTTGGTTGTATGTTGGGAAGAATTTCATAAACTCACAAATAATGGTTCACTAGATTACTTTGACAGGAGAGTTTATTGGGTTTACTCCTCCTTTTAAATCTCTTTTTAAGAGGCAAACCTCTTGCATATATGTGCAATAATTTAAATCCATGATAATTTGGGGGCAGAGACATCAACTAACTAGGATAATTAAGAAATTTCCAGTTCTATTTTTTCAAATGTACAGCTGACTGTCAAGGTGAGAAAATGTAGTTGGTACCTTGTAATATTTGCCCCTGGTATACAGGGATTTATTGGAGGTAAGAAAAGGTAACATCTGGAAAAGTGGGTGGTGTGTACCATTTAAATACCTTGACTTCTTATTCAACATTATTTATGAGAGAAACTTGACATCATCTGCTCTCGGAGGTTTAATGCAATCTCTGAACATCTGCATAGGCACACA
Source organism: Ailurus styani (assembly GCA_002007465.1). Lineage (NCBI taxonomy): Eukaryota > Metazoa > Chordata > Mammalia > Carnivora > Ailuridae > Ailurus > Ailurus styani. The sequence continues at coordinate 608,462 of LNAC01000757.1, forward strand.
AAGTGGGATGCGGTTTACATAAGGAATAAAGGAACATACAAAAGTCTTTAATCACTGAGATGAGCTAAGTGAGATGTTTAAAAAGAACTAAGAACTGTGAAAAGGGGAAGTTCTTGAAGATAACTTGCGAAAGACTTTTTTAATAATCACTTTTAAAGCTCCGAGAAAGTCACCTCCATTCTGCCAACTGTTACAGTTGATCCCTGACACCTGTGGTCATTGTGAGATAGGTGGGACGATGTGAAGGTTGCTTGAGCAAGTGAAATGTTTTCCAGCACATGCGTGTTGCTGTCTTGGTGCACTTAAGGAATTGGGGGTAGACCGCGAGGAGCGCTCTCCATTACTTCTGAGAACTTTCTGATAATGAGGGTCATTCCCAAAGACTGAAAAAGGACAAATGTAGAGCCTCCTGAGGAAGAGGGAAGCTGAATAGGGCAAAAGCAACTTTTTAACCTTGGCAATATGTGACATATTCTTGTAATAATTCATCCAAAGGGACAAGTTCTGTCAACTTAAGCTGGATTTTTTTATTTCCTATGAAAGCGGTTGCCCTAGATAATAAGGGACAAGGAGAAAAAAGTACTACGATTTCATCTTAGTGAGGCTAAATGTTTTATATCACAGAATGTTGATCAAAACATTGTAGAAAGATGGCTTAGATCAAAGAACTCTGAGGTGCAAGCAGAAGTGAGTGACAGGAAAACAAAGTAAAAAGTACTGCTCTAAATAATTTAAATATAAGGGAGTAAAGTGCAGTAAGAAAAATTAGTGGTTGTATTGTCTTATGTGTTGTATTAAATACTTAGATGAGAGAGTATATATTATGTCCATTCAATATGATAATACCGCCAAGTTGGTGACTAATTTAGTAAAGTGGAGAGTTATAAATATAATGAATTATGTTTTAAGCAAGAGAATCTACTTGAAAAAATAAATTGAGTAAGTATTAGGTCAGTGTAAGGTAGCTTTCCAGAAGTGATGCAGCAAATGATCAAATGTCAAATGTGGATAAACAATATATTGAAAATTATAAATAGCAGTCTAGAAAGTAGGAACCCTTCTGCTCAGCATGGGTCACTCCACCCCTCCCCCCACCAGCAAGCCTTATGAAAATAATACATCTAATTAGAAAAAAAGAAAATTAATGGAAGGCATTTTGCAAGAAGCAGAATGTGTTCATTTTACCAGGTGTTCAATTTTAACTTGAGGATTTCCTGGGTCTGTGGGAAACTAGGAAGAGGCTCAGAAAAAGAAATAATAAGAAATAATAAATGGATCAATAAGGAAAGTGAATTTTACTTGGAACAAAATATGAAGTGGGACTAAATAGAACCAAATGAGTACATCAAGTGAGATGACTCTTCCGGTCTCCTGTCAGGATAAGTCAGTGTGGTTTTAAAAGTAGCAGAAATGGCTGTGGGATTCTGTTTGGATTTATAGCCAGAATGACACCCAGTGTCTTATCAAGACTTTGCAGTGTGAAGCATATTTCAACTTGGTACTTTTGATTCTCTATCAAAGTACAAGTCTACTCCGGGACAGAAAATGAAGTTAATCCATGTTTCTCGGGAACTGAACTGGAAGGGTCAATAATCAAGACTCCTCTCTATATCCCTCAGAAGACACCGTGTCTCCCTTTTTGATGCCTCTTGGCTTCTCTCTTGTTTATTTGCTTCATTTTCTTTCATTCTTACAAGCTTTCTGGGTTCCTTCTTCCCATAGCTGGTAGGGATGCCTCCCCACCTACCGCCGGCCCCTCCCTGGGCATCCTAATGTTTTTAGATGTCAGGCTCTCCACACACTGTTTATAGTCTCTGGTTCTCCTAATTAAATTTCTTAAGATAGAAAATCTGATTAAGACAAAGAATCAGCTCAAACTGACTGTCCCTGGCTAAGTTTCCTTTCTGATTACAGTCAGTAATTGCAGAGTTAGAAGGTATAGTTGGATGCTGGCCTGTCTTTTTCAGATACGGCAGTAAGCAAGCCCTGGTTAAAAGACAAAGGACAAATCTACATGGGGAAAGCAGTGAGCATAAAAGCAATGAGAACACATTTATTTATTAAAAAATAATATTGCACTCATAATTTGAAGACGTTGAATTAAACACTGGAAATAAGGTGGTAGACAAAAAAAGACATCATTCTTGTCCCATGGGACCAATCAGGTTTTTACAGGGGAAGACCCATCCTACAAGGCTAGTGCTAACATTCTAGAATAGTCCTTGAGAAATTTTGAGAGACTGAAATTTTGTAAATATTTTATTACAATATACCAATTACAAAATACATGTCATTGAATTTCCATTCTTTTATTACGCTAATTTAAAAAAATGGTCCTCAGCATGCTTAAAGGAAGGGTGTTTCCTCCTACCCTGGAGTTTTGGATAGGAGCTTAAGTCCTGAGGAATGTGTTAAGAGTCTTAGAAAATGACATGGGCTGTTTAGATTGCAGCTATTTTGGGGTTAAAGGCCACAAGTACATACCAGAAAGGTTTTTTTCTTATATATTTTTTTGTATTATTTTATGTTAGTCACCATACAGTACATCATTAGTTTTTGATGTAGTGTTCCATGATTCATTGTTTGCACATAACACCCCACCCGGTAATCCAGGAAAGTTTTAAGTAGTTATAATGTAAGCCTTTGGACACTAGAATACTGTACCTAATTATAGATATTCAAATCAAAGTTTCACTCATTATATGTGTGAGTTTGTGAAAGGATTTCTTCATTCATAGAAACCTACTTTTAATAAAAATAATAACAATGGGGTAATAATGAAAAGAGCAACAATAGAGGCACCTGGGTGGTTCAGTCCGTTAAGTGTCTGCCTTCAGCCGAGTTCCTGATCTCAGGGTCCTGGGATCCAGCCTTGTTGGACTCCTTACTCAGTGGGGAATCTGCCTCTGCCTCTCCTGCCCCCGCCCCCCCCAACTTGTGCTCTCTCTCAAACAAAATCTTTAAAACAACAGTAATAAATACCATTTACTGAGCTGTTCGTATATACCAAAGACTGTGTGAGCACTTTATGTACATTGACTCATTTAATTTCACAACAGTTCCATGACATAGGTCCTCTTACTGTCATGATCATTTAAATATCAACAGTGAGGACAAAAATAAACATTACCAGTGAGAGAACTGAAGCAGAGAGTAAACAATTTGTCACAGATCATACAGCTATTATGTGGTGAAGCTAGGGTCTCAGCCCAGCAGTTTGACTTAGATCCACCACATTTTATTAGTTATACAGAATACACACAGCTATCCATTACTAAATGATTTATATTTAGGACTGCAATTAATCATTTGAAATTCCTACTATTTATGGTCAGGGTAGTGACCTATGAAGCATGACACAATAAGAGTAAACCTTGGTATTTTCTACTAACATTCTGTAATGAAGATAGTGCTTTCTGTAGACATGATTTACTGAAGATCGCCTTATAGAAGTGCCTTTAAAATAGTCTGTATGTTCAATTGGTGCTATGTTATGGTATCAGTGTTTTCTATCTTCAAATTTAATTACATAAATGACTACCAGAAAATATAGATTTGATATTAAACACGATGGTAAATTAAAGCATTTTACAAATAGAGTGGTTTTCTTGAGTTTCAGAAGACTCAAGTTTTTTTCTTTTGCCAAAATGAAATTGTGGGATATTGTGCTTTTTTAAACTCTCATAATTTATTAAATGTAATACTCATTAGTCAATATCTGTTTCTAGAAAATCTATCTCTCTTTTTCAACAGTCTCTTGGTATAAAATTGTTATTAGAAATCAATACTTGTCTAATTAGCCATAAAATTAATTGCTAGCTCAATTGCTCCGATTTTAAGAGAATTGAGAATGCAATCTAGAAAGAGACCCACCAGATTAGCAATGGTTGTCTCCATAGATTGAGGAAGAAGAGGACAAGATTGAGAGTGACAAGGTAACAGCAATATATATAAATGTGTGTGTGTGTGTGTGTATGCATATATATAACATTTATATTTATAAGCTAATTTTAAAAAGATATATATTTCATTTGTAAGATGATCAAGACAGGAAGAGAAAAAGTTATTTCATCCTAAAAAAGACATACAAATGGCCAATAGACCCATGAAAAAATGCTCCACACCATTCGACATCGGGGAAATACAAATGAAAACCACAATGAGATACCACCTCACTCCAGTCAGAATGGCTAAAATTAATAAGACAGGAACAACAAATGTTGGCGAAGATGCAGAGAAAGGGGAACCCTCTTACACTGTTGGTGGGACTGCAAGTGAATATAGCCACTCCAGAAAATGGTATGGAGGCTCCTCAAGAAGTTAAAAATAGAGCCACCCCATGACCCAGCAATTGCACTACTAAATATTTACCCCAAAGATACAAATGTATTCATCCAAAGGGGCACTGCACCCCAATGTTCATAGCAGCAACATTCACAATAGCCAAACTGTGGAAAGAGCTGAGATGTCTGTCGATAGATGAATGGATATATGTATATGTATAATGGAATACTACTCAGCCATCAGAAAGGAAGAATACCCACCATTTACATCAACATGGATGGAACTGGAGGGTATTATGCTGAGCGAAATAAGTCAATCAGAGAAAGACAATTACATATGGTTTCACTCATGTGGAATATAAGAAACAGTGCAGAGGATCATAAGGGAAGAGAAGGAAAACTGAATGGGGAATTATTAGAGAGGGAGAAAAACCATAAGAGACACTTAACTATAGGAAACAAACTGGGGGTTGCTGGAGGGGAGGTGGGTGGGGGGAATGGGGTAATTGGCTGATGGACATTAAGGAACTCGTGTAATATGATGAGCATATTGGGTGTTATAGGAGTTATAGGCAACTGATAAATAATTTTTTTAAAGATTTATTTATTTATTTATTTATTTGACACTGAGAGGGAGATCACAAGTAGGCAGAGAGGCAGGCAGAGAGAGAGCAGGAAGCAGGCTCCCCACCGAGCAGGGAGTCCGATGTGGGCCTGGATCCCAGGACTCTGAGATCATGACCTGAGCCGAAGGCAGAGGCTTTAACCCACTGAGCCACCCAGGCGCCCGGCAACTGATAAATTGTTGAACACTACATCTGAAACTAATGATGTACTATATGTTGGCTAATTGAATTTAAATAAAATAAAGAAAAAATGCAGTGATAAAAATAGTTAACTTGGGATCCCGAATTTTGAATATATGTCAATATTTACCAGAGGTGTGATTTTAGTGATACTGGATTTTTAGATCTATAGAGGACCTTGAAATCATTGGAAGTTTTGTTCATTTTTTTTTTCCTGTGTGATTTCATTGAATAGCTTAGGCGTGTAACTTAGGTTCTATCAATCAGAAGACAAGAAGGGACCAAGCTTGGGAGAACTAATCTTCTGACAAATGTGGTAGCAGATTCATTTCATTTGTTAGAGATGTTGGGGAGGGGGTGGAGATTCTTTGGTTAGACTTATTGTCATAGACACTGGGCAGTGGAGACAGATGAGTGTTCACCAGAACAGTTCACTGGGGTGGTTGTGCATTGTCCGTGCATCAGAGCACTGGATTCTGGCTTACTTGAGCTAAGAGCCAAGTCATTTAATTTGGTAAATTTATCTTCTGTATCAACTACACAGAGCATATTTTGTCTTTTAGTTCTTTTATTAAAAACCCTGGATGATATGGTTAACATTTTTTTTTCTAGCTTAGCCACCTTTGTGATATTGTTCTCCTTGGAAGAAGCTATTATGGTTCTTTTCCCCCATCTCATCTTTTCTGTAGAAGTATGTATTAAAAATTAACTCATAAATGAGATAGCTTAAATGTCCCATAGAACACTTATAAAATAGGTGCTAACTTTTGTAAAATGGATATAATTCAGGTTTTATAGAAAACCATAGAATCCAGAACAATTTTAGTTTCTTTCTTGGTCCTATAATTTGTCATTTGATAGGAGTCTTTGTGCAAAAAACAGAAGCCTGAGATTGAAAACTCCATTTCAAAAAAAAAAAAAAAGTGTAGGAATTGTTGAAAGAAATTGAGAGCAAATGTGCCTAAATTCATATAAAACCTTTTATGAAAAACCACAAAAACAAACCAAACCCTTAAATGCAAAGTAATTAATGCTTGTGATATAATTAAATACTGTCACAGTTAAATCCAAGGCTTTCTGGTACTTGCTTATGTTCCAATCCTCTATTTTACATGATTCAGCCATCATAAGGATACTCGGTCTTCCCTTCATTGCTCCCGGTGCATCTTCTGAGGTCAAATTTGGAAAACTTCAGGCTCAATCATCCTGTATAGTTTTCACTGCCTCAGTCACTACTGTTGAGAATCCAGTCTCTCAGATTACTACATTTCCCTTTGTCTCTCCAGGTTTCACTATCACGAGAAAGACAACAATAATAGTTTCCCTAATTAAGTTACAGGGCATTTCCAAGATATGTTCATCTCAGACACTGATTAATTTCAAAACCCCTTAGAGTTTGGTCTTTCTCTGTTGGGTCGTTATTACCTGAAGTCCTTCTCCTGGGTGGGAAAAATCTGTTATCACCCATTTTACCCAATTTTAGCCTCACCCTTGCCTCTCTTAATTACTAAAGAAATGATAACTTCTGCTTTATTTTAAAGCTCCTTGTCCACTTTTAAAAACAATGTCCTTTCTATAGCTATTCATTCATTCATTCATTTTCATTCAACAAGTGTGTACTAAAGGTGCCTATTATGAGCCTGGCAGTGTTGTAGGCTCTGTGATATACCCATATACAAATGGATTTTGGAGATACACAAAAAAGATTTGCTAATACTAGTTTTAAGTTAGACAAATCAGAATGCTTGTGTGTGTGTGTTTTCATTCACATTCAGTTACACAGGTGCAGAATGTATGCAGTAGTCAGAAAGTTGGATCTAACAAGAGATGTGAGTACAATGAAGCCAGAGAGGGTCCAAAAAATTGAGAATGTGACTCCATTGATTGCCCATAAAATTTATACTGGGTGCAAAGAGAAGAAAGGATTTTTGGAGAGATGAAGACAATTAAAAGGTGGGAGAAATAATTGAGTTTATATCGTATAGAGTCAAGGTATTATTGGAAGCTTTCATAGTAATATTGATAACCACACCAATATTTACTAAGCACATGATAAGTTCTGGACATGGTTCAAAGTGTTTCATGTGGATTAACCCCTTTAAGCTACACTATGGGTTAGACACTATACTATAATCAGTCTCATTTCGCAGATGAGGAAATTGAAAGTGAAGTTAATTTGGGGATGACTGTTTGCAGTTCTCTGGATCAATCACATTAAGATAAGGTATCATTATTTTGTTTGAAACCTCTAATCTGCTATACAGATATAACTATAATTCAATGGGTAAAAAACTTGAACATATACAGGATGAATTTAATTAAATGGCTAAGGACAGCAATGATGACAAGTCTTCAATATCTGCAAATATGAACCTAAAATATCCTATGGGTTTAAGGATATATTATTTCCATGCTCAATAATCTGATATTCATACCTATCAAAGGAAGCACTGAATATGCATATAAGGAAAAGTAAGCTATTAAGATAGGGCCTCTAATTTCTAGAAGGTTATTGATTTTTTAAAAGGTAATAGTTCTTGATATTTTATGGGCTTTAAAACACAAACCAACTTTTAACTATGATTTCTCTGTATTAATGTCTAATTGCAGAAGTAAGAAAGCATGATGTATTTTCCATATAAATATAAAATGGCAGAATATGTATTTGTCAGTAAGTACAGAAACCTAGTACAATTATCAAAGGCCAATGTGAATTAAGTAGTATATTTAGATAAGACTCTGAAAGGAAAGGAGCACCTGGGTGGCTCAGTTGGTTTACCATCCAACCCTTGACTTTGGCTCAGGTCAAGATCTCAGGATCGTGAGATCGAGCCCCAAGTTGGGCTCTGGGTTTGGCGTGAAGCCTGCTTAAGATTCTCTTCCTCTCTCTGCCCCCTATCTGCCCACATGCATGAGTGTTCCTGCTCTCTCTGTCAAAAAAAAAAAAAAATCTCTGAAAGGAAGAAATTAAAATTCATCCAGTGGGTTCATAAAATTAAATTATAAACTGATAAAGAGCTGCCTCAATCTTTTTTTTTTAAAAAAGATTTTATTTATTTATTTGACAGAGAGAGATTACAAGTAGGCAGAGAGATGGGCAGAGAGAGAGGAGGAAGCAAGCTCCCTGCTGAGCAGAGAGCCCGATGCGGGCCTCGATCCCAGGACCCTGAGATCATGACCCAAGCCGAAGGCAGAGGCTTTAACCCACTGAGCCACTCAGGTACCCTGAGCTGCCTCAATCTTGGACATCTTTTCTAACCATCATTTGTAATCTATCTCTTCAACTTAAGAAAAATGACTCAGCACCTTGTGGAGAAGCAACCATTATGAGAATGAATCATTTGAGTTACCTCTGGGGTTCAAAGCCCTTGGGCCCCAGATATCCCAGTTGTCATTGCAGTGGATATGATGACCAGAGCTGCACTTCCTTGATAGTTATTTTCTTTCATCTTTCCTACTTTGAGTTAGTGGACACTGTATGGTCACTAGTTTGAGTAACTTCTCTTAATTACTCATGTAATTGACAGCTTTATAAAGGAGTTTTTAACGTAACCGGTTAGGGCAACCAAACTAACCTCTATCCATGAGTATTTAAAAGATGACAGTAGACAAATGAGAAGAGCTTTACTTTGTGATCATGCATGCCATGTTAAATCAGTGCAAAAGCAGAAAGTATCATTTGAAGCATTTAATCCATTCCCATAGTAATGAAGAATCATCAGTTATACTTTATTTCTCAGTGTTTTTTTCCAACAGAGGCTGTCACTTTTAACTGATGCAAGTGATAGAGTCTTCTGGAAATCTAGTGAGAGTCATTTCTAGGCTAATACAACACATAGGTTTTTTTTCAACTTCATTTCATCCCAATTGTCTAAGGAAGACAACAACTTTATCTTTATTTACTTCTTTATTTCCCGTAATAAATCTCTCTAGAATCTCTCTGTAACTCTATAGATTTGATCTTAAGATATTTAAGGTCATCCTCTCTATGGAGAGAGGAAATAACTACAATATAAAGTATTCTTACCCCTGAAGATTTGTATGTCCTGTAAGTCTGCTGTTCTTCGGGAATGCTTTGGCTTTATTCTGTCCCTTTTTTTTCATTTCTTTGCCCCAGTTGCTTTGTCTTACTTCTAAACTTCAAATAGCAAACAAGAACCTCAGTGGAAAAATGGGCAGATGTTATGAACTGGCAATTTTCATAAGAGGAATCTTAACAATTCATTAGTAATCAGAGAAATACAGATTAAAATGACTATGAGATATCAAGTGTCATTTCATTAGACAACTTAGATGATTTCAAGAGTTAGAAGGGATGTGTTAATATAGGGTTCTCAGTTGCTACTCATGGGAATGGAGAAAGCTCCACCCATCCAAAGAGCAACCTGGGGCAATTTAAATTAATTGTCTGTGCCCTCCAAAACATGGAATCATCTTCTGGACATATATCCCAAACAATTATTTTACAGGTCCATCAAAGAACTTGCAAGAGGATGTTCATCACAGTAAATTTTTTGGTGAGTTGGCCGGGTAAAATGTGGTGGATTCCCACCATGAAGTATTGTCGTACTGTCGAGCAGTCAGAAGCATCCAACTAGATAAATCCATAGTAAAATGAATGGATCCCAAAAACAAATCATTGAATGAAAAAACTAACAGTGAGATAGAGAACATCATTTATATAAGTTGAGTCTGTAGTCTTACAAAATAAAATCATACATTTTGCAGAAACACATAAAAACAGAACAATATATATTTGGCACTTTAAAATAATAACCTATAGAGAGGGAAAGGGATGCATATGAAGAATGGGAATAATAGGGAATAAATAATGTACAGATAATCAAATAAACAAGTAAGGTTGATTTTAGGCAGTTTTCCCACTCTCTCTGAGATCTAAAAATAAAACTATCCCACTACCCTAGACAGCTTTTCTGCTCAGCCATCTCTTTTTGCAAGGACACTAAATTTTCTTTCATGCTAATTCAGCTAAAAATTTCATTTGCTTTCTAAAATTAGTATAGGTCCAACATCCAGAACTTCTTTGGGTTTTCTGTATTCCTCCCATGTTAGTGCCCTGAGCTGGACCTGATCCTTATCTGATATATGCCCTTTTGACAGAGGAAAAGGAGCATTTGAGTTTCCTATTCAGAAACTTCATCTTCTATTCTCAAGGTCAAAGAAAGGGAAAATTGTCCTTGAGGCAGGATGAGACAATGCATCTGCCTTTGCAGTGGCATTTTGAGGTCTTGGAGAAGATTGCCTTGAGAAGTCCTCCATGCTTCCTTTAATCCCTTTTTAAGGTTGTGATGTCTCAGAAGCCCTGTTTTGGGCACAGAAGAGCTTGACCCAAGGCCAGCCCACAATTCCATGCCCTGCTTATGCTCCTGTGAATCCATATCACCATTTTTCTTTTTCTCCACCCTGTATTCCTCCAGTCCTACCTTTATTCTTCCCCCCAACTTTATTGATATGTTAATGACATATAACACAGGTAAATTTAAGCCTAACTTTATTTTTAGCTTAGCTTCTTCTTACCTCACCTAATTTCTGATTCCTGCTTAAGTCCACTTCCCCAGTCAGTGCCTCAGAATCATAATTCAGCTCTTGGCAGGATATTCCCTGAATTCTCTCTTACAATATGTGCTGGATTCTGGCAAGAGTTCCTAATTTGGAATTTGTCAATGACAAAAGTCAACAAATACGTAAATGATTTTTAGTAGGATTGGTCAATCTCTCTAAAATACTGATGCACATTTAACAATTTTGGCAGGATTTTTTTAACTCAGTTTAGGGGCTTAAATAGTGTCTCTTCAAGATCCATGTCTACCCAAACCTCAGAATAGGTCAACTTGACTGGGCCATAGGATGCCCAGATAATTGGTCAAACATTGTGGGTTTGTATCTGTGAGGATATTTTTTGAATGAAATTATTTAAAATGGTAGGCTGAGTAAAGCAGATTGCTCTCACTAATGTGGATGGGTGTTATTCAAGCAATTAAAGACAGGACTAAAACAAAAAGGCTGAGTAAGAGGGAACTTTGCCTGTCTGACAACTGAGCTGGAACATTGGTTTTCTGCCCTTGAAAGTGGATTGGAATTAATACCATTGGTCCTCCTGGTTTTCAGGTCTTTGAACTCCAACTGGAACTACATCAATGCCTCTCTGGGGTCTGCAACTGACCAGCTGCAGATCTTGGGACTTTTCAAGCTCTATAATTGCGTGAGACAATTCCTGATGATAAATTATGTATACAAATGTGTGTGTGTATACACATATGTGTATGTGTATATACATACATATTTACATATATACATATATATATGGATATATATACATGTGTATATATATATTTGTGTGTGTATATATATATATATATATGTGTGTATCTTATTGGTTTTGTTTCTCGAGAGAACCCTAATATAGAAATACAATACTTTTATAAATTTGATACTATAATCTCTGTCTTGGAGATTAGAAATATGAAGATGGCTCAGAGTAGGTGTAATCTTAAATTCAAACAACAAATGGGTGGTGGATCTAGAATTTCAAACCAGGCCCACATAATTTCAAAACTCAAGCTGTGTCATGTTGTGACTTCATACTTGCCACTAACATAAGAGAAGGAAAACATGCAAGAAGTACTGAATTCACTCCAAGACATGTTGGTCAGAAAATATTTCCCTATAGAAGATTGATTGCTTTTGAGAAATCAAACATCTCCTCTACTCACACTCCACTATTCTACTTCCCTCCTTAATTCATGCTACCTGCAATCTTTATAAGTATATTCCAGTTGAAGCCTGAAAGAACAAAATCAATTTATCATTTGTTGCATTTTATTCATGCAATTTATTTCCATTCTAGAAATAGATAAGAACTGATACTATTTATTATTCCTAAACAATTCCATTTAATTCTCATTGAGTCTATAGTACTCAAATTCTTAAGTAATTACACTGCTTCATGTGAACAATTATGGTAGAACCTTTTCATGAAAACTTTTTATGAAAAATAATGAATAAAGATCACTTTTCTTCCAACTGATGATTATGGTGTATAGAACACTTATGAGCCTAAATATTATTTCAAGATCTGTGAATCTTTTCTATGGTTCTATTAAAATTTCCAATCAATTAGATTTGGCACCACTGATCCATTTCTTGTTTCTTTTTGTTAATGGAGCACGCATTTTTTTCATTGAGGAGAAATCACTGCTACTTTTTTTTCCTGTTTTATCAGTTGAATTTAGCATCTTTAAAGAGTTTTCATGTCTTTGCATATTGGCTCTTGTATCATTCAGTTTTCATTTCCAATGGACTAGATTTGAACTCTTCCTTGAAATATTCTTGTTATTGGACTCCCTTTTGCAAAGTTGATCTGATCTGGTTTGGGCTAGCTTCCAGGACAGCTGTTTAAGCAGCTTATTGGCTGGGTTTTGTTGCTTCCTGGCCCTAATTCATTTTCATATATGCTCTCCAATTCTGTTTAAAAGGGACCAAGCATGTTTTCAAACTAAGAACTCCTCCCCTCTTTAGGAACACTTTCACTGACTATTGTATATGACACTCTTTCACTCTTTCATTTTTAAAAGTAAAGATAAACCATAAAGCCACCTTAAAATGCCTCTTTTTCTGTAAGCACAAACTCACTCTAAGAACCATTTCCATGCAAGTCAACTCTATGAAGCTCTTGTTCTCTTCAATTACTGCTTTTTCCTCTTTTTTTCTTCTTTTTTTTTCTTCTTCTTTTTTTTTTTTTTGTATACTCTTGCTGTGTCCTGATCCTACTTTTAGGGATATTCTGTCAGGTCATCTGCTTTCTAAATTCACTCTTTCAACCCTTTATAAGCTAGCAGGGCATGACAAAGGGAAGCCACTTAATAGTTTTGCTGCCTAATCTTGACACCTCATATTTCAAAGGGGTTTCTTACAAATGCTCCCACTTCTTATCAGATCTGAAGGAAAGAGTATCTCAAAGAGCAGCCCTTAAGCACTTGCCAATTAAATCTGGGCTATTTCCTATAATATTTTTGAGCTCCCTTTGAAGAAGGATTTCTCTGTGTCTCAGATCTGTTAAATTGCACTCTTTATATTGCCGTTTATGCCACAAGAGGTTTGTGACCTCTGAATAAATTTTTTGAAATGGATTTTCATAGCATGTATGACTTGAGTTTTGAATTTGTCAGTCTTTCCTCCTGTACAAGAAAGAGGGCAGAAGGGTATCCCATTTTCTGAAAAGCAAGCTGATATATAACATAAAATACAATTTCACAACCACTCAAAGCTTATGGAAAATATAGAAAAAAATAATGTAACAGTTTTGCAAAAGCACTTAGCATAAGAAAATATGCAGAAAGAATAACTGAATACAGATCTCACTTCTTAAACTGTTGACTCCTAACCCATAGAACATGTCATGAAACTAATATATAACATACCATACTACAAGTACTCACTTTGTTAACTGAATGAGGTGGTGATAAGGATTTAACTTTTAAAATGTCAGAATAGTATGTGATTATTTCCATTCTTGTAAGAAAGTATCATCTCTGTCTAAACATAGAAAAATATTGAAATTAATACATTAAAAGATAGTGAAGAGAAGACTTGCACTTCTGGAAACATTGGAGTAGATATATACTTTTCCCTTTACTTCCTGTTAAACTAAATATTCTGGAAAATGTATATATAAAACTAACATAAGACAACTGGGAGGTGAAGAGAAGTAAACAAACATACAGCTAGGGGGCTAGGGACCTAAGGAATTACATAGTGGTTAGGTCTCTGGGTGTTTTTGTTGTTGTTGTTGTTTTGGTTTTTTTGTGGTTTGTTTTTGTTGTTTTGTTTTGTTTTGTTTGTCTCATATATCCTAGACTCGAAGCTGGCAATCCTGAAAAAGCCCCAATATAAGCTTGTTCCCTCTAGTCAAAGGACAAGAGGAGGGGCAGCCTTGCAAGACAAAAGTTTAGACAACAACCACTGCACTCCAGACAAAACTTACAGTAAAAAAATTGTGGACCTACTCCCACTTGTGACAATAAAGATCAGTGGCGTAGCCTAGACTATCATCCTTCCCAAGCTGTAATGATGTGCCCTAAACACCAGCTAGAGTGGTGTCAGAAAAGGCTGAGTAAGAAACAGGGAGTTTTTTCCCCCAGAAAGCATTAATAGTAAAAGCATCCCTGCCAGGTAGTAATGAAGCCTTTCCCATACTCTTTGGGGTAACTTTAAGTGATATGGCGGAAAGTCAGTCAGGACTTCCAGCACTGGCCAGTGGTAAATAGGCACCTTTCTTGGCAGTATCAGTGGAGGCTATGTGGGGAGGCAATGAGGCATTTTGTCCCACAGAATTGTCTGTGAAGTCTTATCAGGTAATTGAAATTCCCACCCCTACCTAGTAGTACTAAGGAGCTTCCTAACTTGGTTGTCAGTGAAGGCCAAGTTGTGGATCTATACTTCTACTCACATCTGGTGGGAATATGACAGTATCCTTCTTTTCATCTGCTAGGATGGTATCAGAGAAAGTCAACTGAAATAGAAGGTTTGCATAAGATCCAAGGTCTCATAACATAGTATCCAAAGTGCCCACGTTTTAATAAAAAAAAGTTACTCCTCGTTACAAAGACTAGGAAGATCTCAAACTGAATGGAAAAAAGACAACCAACAGATGCATACACTGAGAAGATGGAGATCTTAGAGTTTTTTGACAGATTTTAAAGCAATTAAATGCTTCAGGGAGCAATTATGAACACATTTGAAATAAATGGAAATTTGCAGCAAAGGAGTAGAAGACATTAAAAAAATGAACATTTTAAAAACTAAAAAATATACATGGACAGAAATTAAAAAAGAAAAACTTAGTAGATGGACTGATAAGTAGAATGGACAGGCCAAATGAAAGAATCATAGAACTGGAAGATCAAATAGCAGAAATTACCCAGTCTCAGCAACAGAAAAACTGAAAAGAAATTGTTTAGAGTCTTGGGTGCTTGTGTGACCATAACAAAACCTCTAACATTGTGCTAATCAAGTTCTACAGGGAGAAACAAAAAAGGGCAGGACTAAACAAGCATTTGAATAAGTAATGGCTAAAAAATCACAAAATCTCCAAATTTGGCAAAATATATAAATCAACTTTGAGAAACTGAGTAAACTCTAAACAGTATAAGCCCAAAGAATCCCACACCAAGACACATCATGATAAACTTCTAAAAACAAGAGGCAAGAAAAATCTTGAAAGTAGTGAGAGAAATGACACCTTACATAGAAGGGAACAGCACTTTGAATGACTGAGGATTTCTCATTAGAAACCGTAAGGAACAGAAGAAAGTAACACAACACTTTTCATGTCTGAAAGAGAAGAACTAATGATAATTCTATATCTGATGAATATAACTTTCATCAGAATGTTGAATGGGTGAATGGGGAAATCAAGGCATTCTTGGGTAAAGAAAAATGAAAAGAATTTTTATTATCAGAACTACCCTTAAAATAGTAACTAAGAGAGTTCTCTAAACTGAAAGAAAATGATAAAAGAAGGAACCTTGGAATATTAAGGAGAAAGAAAGAACACGGTAAGCAAAATAAAATGACTTTCATTCTCCCCTTAAGTTTTCTAAGTTATGTTTGGACATTAAAGTAGAAGTTAGGGCGCCTGGGTGCCTCAGTGGGTTAAAGCTTCTGCTTTCGGCTCAGGTCATGATCTCAGCGTCCTGGGATTGAGGCCCGCATCGGGCTCTCTGCTCAGCAGGGAGCCTGCTTCCTCCTCTCCCTGTCTCTCTGCCTGCCTCTCTGCCTACTTGTAATCTCTCTCTCTGTGTCAAATAAATAAATAAAATCTTAAAAAAAATAAAGTAAAAGTTAAAGCACAGTCTGATATGATTCTAAATTTGTATTATAAAAAATCCTTAATACATTGGTTTTATGATTGAAGAGTATATAGAAGAACATAAAGAGAAATTTGAACATAAAGAGAAATTTTCTACTCTTGGACTGGCAAAATTACTTTACCAGTAGACTGTGATAGGTTTTATATATATAATGTAATACCTACAGCAACTGCCAAAAAAGCTAAACAAAGGTGAAATCAAAATTACTGTATATAAATGAAAATGAAATATTAAAAAATGTTAAGGTAACCCACAGGAAGGCAAGAAAAAGAAAAGGAAGTGAAAAACAGAGAATGAACATTAAACAAAAACTAAAATGGCAGACTTAAGCCCTCAAATATCAATTATTACATTAAAAGTAAATGATCTAAATGCACCAATTAAAGACAGAGTTTTGCAGAATGGATGAAAAAGCATGACTCAACTATATGCAGTCCATAAGAAACTGATCTCAATTATAATACTAGAGACCTCAATTATAATAAAAAAGATGGAGTTCTGATATTAATATTAAATAAAGTAGACTTCAGAGCAAGGAGAATCAAGAGTTATATAATGACAAGAGTCACTCTGTCAAGAAAACATAGCAATTCTTAGCATGTATGTATCAAATAACAGAACTGGAAAATATGTGAAGAGAAAACTAATAAAACTGAGAGAAGAAATAGACAAATCCATGTTTATAGTTGGAGACTTTAATACTCTACTCTTAACAACTAGTAGAACAACAAAGTAGAAAATCAGCAAGGATATTGAAGAACTCAACATCAAGCAATATAATCTAATAGACTTTTATAGACTACTCCAACCAACAGCAGCAAAATACATTATTTTCAAGTGCTAGAGAATGTGTATACTTATACCACATCTTGGGCCATAAAACAAAACTTATCAAATTTAAAAAAAGATACAGACCATGTTCTCCAACCAAAATGAAATCAAACTATAGATCAGTAACAAGAAAATCTCCAAACACTTGGAAACTAAACAACTTCTAAATGATCCATGAGTAAAGGAGGAATTACCAAGTTAATAAAAATAAAAATATAATAGATTAAAATTTGTGGAACATAATTAAAATAGTGCTGAGAGGGAAACTTACAGAATTAAGTGCATACACTAGAAAAGAGAGGAAGTTTTCAATCAATAATTCAAGTTCCCACTTCAAGAAAGTAGAAAACAAAGAATAAAATGAACCCAAACCAAGTTAAAAGAGGAAAATTCATGAAGATAATACTGGAAAACAATGAAATTAAAAAAAAAATAAAAGAGAAAGTCAATAAAACAAAGAGCTGGTTCTTGGAGATCAATGAAATGGATGAAGCTCTAGAAAGTCTGACAAAGGAAAATGACAAATTATCATTATCAGGAATGAAATGGGATATTACTAGAGACCCTGCAAACATTAATAAGATAATCATGGAATATAAAAAACTACTCTACACACACAAATTTGACAAATTTGGTGATATAACCCAATTTCTCACAAAGCCATACTACTATAGCCAACATATAACTTGATAATTTGCCTAGCACCATAGCTATTAAGGAAGCAGATTTTTTTATTTAAAAACTCCTGAAAGGAGCTGCCTGGGTGGCTCAATGGGTTAAGCCTCTGCCTTCAGCTCAGGTCATGATATCAGGGTCCTGGGATCGAGCCCCTCATTGGGCTCTCTGCTCAACAGGGAGCCTGCTTCCCCCTCTCCCTCTACCTGCCTCTCTGCCTACTTGTGATCTCTCTCTCTCTCTCTGTAAATCTCTCTCTCTCAAATAAATAAATAAAATATTTTAAAAAATTCCTGAAAAAGAAATATGCAGAGCCAGATAGATTCATTGAATAATAATCCAAGATATTAAAGAATCATTAAGTCCCAATACAATGTGCCTTGGGTTAAGTGTTTGTGTAGGTCTTTCTCACCTGAAAAAGGTGGGTACTAGATGATGCCTAAGGATTCTTCCTGAACACTGTCTTGCAGAGAATAAAACCTACTGAAACTTATTTTAAATATATGCCTAAATACATATCTGAGAAGATGGTGGCAATTATGCAACACTGGCCAAGATGCTGGGTTTTTCCACAAGGTGGAATAACAGAGGGGCACAGATATTCTCATGTCAATCAGTATTGTTTCATTTTCTTACAAATTACAAACTTATATTAAAATAACATCTATATTAACTGAACTCGCCATACATGCATTTCTCTACTAAGATTAAAGATATCATTTAGCACATTATATACGAACAGAAGCCAAGGTTTTAAGTTCTGTTACTTCCTGACTTAGTACACTCCAAATTCTCATCTTTTTTTGAGTTAGGTGCTTCCAACCTGTGATTCTTCAAAGGACATATACAAGATATACTAGGTGAGGCTTTCCTTGTGTCTTCATACACTAGTAGTTAATCCTTTCAATTATTTCGCTTATATAATCACGAGGAAATATTTTAAAGAGAATTTTAATTTATACCAAAACTTTAAGTTATTGACATTTTAAAGATTTTATTTATTTATTTTAGAGAGAGAGAACATGCCAAGCTAGGGAAGGGGCAGAAGAGAGGAGAGAGAGAGAGAAAATCTCAAACAAACTCCATGGTGAGTGTGGGACCACTCCACACTCGAGCAGGGCTCGATCTTACGTCCTTGAGATGTTGACCTGAACTGAAATCAAGAGTCCGATGCTTAAGCAATGTCCACAATAGCCAAACTATGGAAAGAACCTAGATGTCCATCAACAGATGAATGGATAAAGAAAATGTGGTATATATATACAATGGAATACTATGCAGCTATCAAAAGAAATGAAATCTTGCCGTTTGCAACGACATGGATGGAACTGGAGGGTATTATGCTGAGCGAAATAAGTCAATCAGAGAAAGACAATTATCATATGATCTCTCTGATATGAGGAACTTGAGGGGCAGGGTGGGGGGT